>UZAF01020042.1:0-20274 GCA_900617895.1 Haemonchus placei | reverse complement strand
TGATGGCCAAGGCTGTTCTATAAATAGCGGTGAGTTATAGAGCGCCGTATGCCAATCGGCAACAGGTAATTGCACAACACGTTGCATTGATCCCGCACACTTTTCATACCTGATCGATCCTGAATGGGAGCGGAATACCTGGAATACCTTGGAGAGTTGATTATGGAAAGGGATTCTGCTTCGAATAAATCAGACGCGGCTTAAAGAATTCATTGCACTCTGGCTCAACGATAAGCACGGGACAAGATGTGCTCACTTCTGGTCCCACATGACAGTCGCAAGAGCAAAAGTCACTTCGATCCCGAGGGTGAGTGTATAAACTGGAAGCTAAATACACAGGCGTTGGTACTGAACTGGAATGAAGTCCACGGGTTACAAGAGATATCTTTCTGACCTGGTCGGCGGATATCCACAGGCTGTTGACCTGGAAACCTACCCTGAATCAAATTCGTCATTTTCTAGAATCATTCACGAAATTTCCGACGCTGATAGCTTCCTGGCATGAAGCTATCGCCCTGGAGGTATTGAAATTCAGTGAGATTTCTCCTATTTTTGGCAGATTAATAGTGAAAAGGCCTAGACAACTGAAAAGACTCATGAACACTACATTGTTTAGTAGAAACTGCAGCTCTTTTTTTTCGGAGCATCGGTTTTGAATAAGAGTCATTACCCAGAAGGCCATTGTCTGGTGAACAAAACCATTTGATTTTGTCTGAAACTGGATTTCACTGATAAATGCCAATTTAGGCTAATATATAACGGTCCCCTACAAAGACTTTTGGCGATAGTCGGTCTTATTCCTGGAATGAGCCGTGCATTGGATTTCCATTTAAAACCGTAAGGGTGTGTTGATTGCATATGTAGCCTACACAATGAATTGCGGCGACCAGCCAGTATTAAAGTCACTGCTTCCATTCTCCCAGATGAGCCTTGATCAACCGAGCTCGGAGGACCAGACGTTGGCCTGGGCGAGTATCGATCCGTGATTCGGTTCTCCATCCACACGTGTATGATAGTGCCCCACTTGTCGCTACACCATCTCATCCCATGCTTGTATAATGTCCTTGAAATTTCAGAGAACTCTCAACAAAATATTATGAAGTTCCAAAATAAACAATGCACTCAGTCTTTTCCACATAAAGATCGGGCAGTTCCTTTTCAATAGAATGTCTGTTTCATTTTAACCCCTCATACAAGAGTCGTCTGTAGGAGAAGCTCTGCCAGTGTTACTACTCAGTGTTCTGAACACCCTGGACACTCGGGATACAAGACACGTAGGGGCTATTCCTATCTCATTCCAGCACCCTTGGTGAATCAAAACCATTTGAAGTTGTCTGAGACTGGAATCCAATGATAAGAACTGATTCAGACTGATCTATAACGATCTCTTCAAAATATTTTTTTGGCGTGATCAATCTCATTTCTGGTTTAAGCCGTGCACTAAATTTTCATTCAAAACCGTAAGGGTGCTCTTTATGCATACCTAGCCTACACAATGAATTGAAGTGGAGGTAATAATAGCAGCATAAGAACATGCCAACTCTAGCTGAGGTGTTTTACTTTCGAACCACCCAGATAGTAGAGGTGTACCGGGTCAATGCAATGTGCTGTGCAATTATCTGTTGCCGAGTGACATACGGCGCTCTATAACTCACCGCTATTTATTGAACGGCCTTAACATGGAAACCGTTCATTCCTGAACATATACTAAAATTGGAACAATACAGAGAAGATTAGCATGGCCCCTGCGCAAGGATGACACGCAAATTCGTGAAGCGTTCCAAAATTTTTTGTGTTTTTCAGTACGGAAATGGAGCGAGTCGAAGATCGTCGATCGAATCGGATGGAATCGCAAAGGGAATCTGTAAAAGTGGGAGATATAGATCTTAAATTAATGCGGTCGAGCTTCCTTATTGACCGTATATGAAGTATGAAAACTGGTAACCAAACTGTTTAGCTACTAAATCCCACCCAGTCACAAAATTGTGTACTACATATGGGACTAAATGCGGGACTGATCTCAATCAAACTTCAAAAGGGGTGGGGTTTTCAACTCCTGCTTAAAGCAGATTCATTTAGATTACTTCGATATTTTTTGACAGAAGTCTGTTCACGACAGACTTTGTGAAGATGGGAGCTCAGCCATTGGACGAAACAAATGCGCGAGGAAGAGATCTTGCTGAAAAGCTGGTTGGCGCTGATGGGTGTAACCAGTTCATCCACAAAGCGACTATTTTATTTTTCCTCACTTTCCCCTACACCCACGGCTAGTCCCGCTTCACATCCTTCAGAAGTGCACCATCACTGTTAGGCACAGCCTCTATGACCCTTTTCCAAAAAGATGGAACATTGCCCAACAAATACTTCCCAGAGAACGGTTCACACTGCATGAAAAGCTCAGTCAGTTTGAAATTCGCGTAGAAAAAAACGACTTGTATATTTTATAAATGTAAAAAATGTATTTGTATTGTACTGCTCCCCGTAGAAGCTGATATGATTGGACCGTTTTATATGGTCGACTTTTCGATCAAATCGTCGTCTTTAACTACAAATTAGTTCGAAGTTCCTGACCCATGGCTTACCTAGCACTCGAACGCTCTAGGCCATTTGCAACAACTCCCCATAAGCTCGACCGTCAAAGGATGCCAGCTAACTATGCATCCTTCTGCGGTCCCATCGTCTCCGACGTCCCACTCAATTAGGTGAACAAAAGAGAGACATGAGACACTAATGCGGTCGTTAGGTAAGAATTACGCAAAGCCCACAAAAAGTAACTGATAATAGGAGCTAAGTTCTTAAGGCTATGTACTAATTTCGACTCGGCAACTTTGAATTACTCGGGTTTGGTATCTTCTCCCCGAAAATCGCGTCACGTTCGCCGCACCCAGTCGCGCGCTATGAAGGGAAAGGTTTTAATTCCCAGTGAAATGATACGGTAGTCGCCGCGGAAGCACTACCGCCCGCCGTGGGAATTCGGGAAGAAGTACTGACAACAGGATCGTGTGCTTCGCTCCCAGTATTTTTCTAGAACAATCTCAATAAAAAAAATATTTTATTTCTGTGTCAAACGCAGACAATGTCGGGAAAATTCTGTTACGAATAAACCACAAAATACAACAAACAATATAAAATTTTAACAGTATTACAATTTTTTTGCTTTGGTTTTACAGAAAAGTGCAAGACGGTATATGACGGAGATCACAGTCCAGGTAGAGAATAAGGAGATACCAACCCAATGTCCACCTGACCACGATTCGAGGTAGGCGAATTGTGACCAAACTTGAGCGGAAAGTATGCAGAGACAACACTGAAATAGTAATGAGTACAGAACTTATACGTGTAAAGGAATACGGCGCCCTTTTGCCAAAAAAAACGCACGACAACTCGTCCGTCAATGGCAACCATTCGATCGTCCTTGTCTTCCCAGTGAAGCGCATGTGTGGCCACAGCATATGAAGTGACGAAAAGCGCTCCCATAATTCGTCCACATAGTTCGTGAGACTCGTCCAATGGTACCGTAACCTGGAAAGAGATATGCATAAATTTTTTTCCACTGCTTTGATGAATACTCCCGTTGGACGAGTAGGGAGTTCATTAGAAGTCGTGAAAAAATCGTCTTTGATCTTACCTGCCTATGCAGAAGCCATTTCGGAAATGTCAACCAAGCCACTCCAATACATATGGAAGCAATAGCATCCAACTGGTAAAGGCAGTTACCCAGTCTATTATCAACTTGCAAGGTCGTGCCTGAAACCGCCTCGTGAACTGAAAAAATATTTCAGAAATGATAACTTCAGTAATAGATAAGTGTGTTAGTAAGAATGGTATATCGGTCCCTTAAGAAGCCGGAGGTACTTTACTGAAGTCACGCGTCGTGTCGCAACTGTGACATTTCCGGAAAGCCTGCGCGATGCGTATCGATTGATCAAGCGGCGCGGCGCAACACGCTCGCTTCCGTAGCATTCCCTTCCGTTCTGGATGAGGTCTTCCAAAACCAATCTTCATAGTATTTGTCTGAATGCGGGGTGGTGTCAAGTGCCACTCCTACAGCGAGACCCTAGACGCATATCCTGAGGGGAATCTTCACGAAAATCAGGACCTTTTGTCATACCTTACCCTCCGACTAACTTATAGTATGTACAAACTTCCTTTTTGACATAGCAAACCTTTCTCGAAAGTGTTGGCTCAGTTTCATAACTGTTGGCTGTCCTTTCAAGAACACGATCTTGAGCAGGATCCTCGCCTTCGGTCTTGTTCCCTAACACCTTACAACTTCCAAGACATCTCCTTACCGGCAGTTATGGTTTTACAACAAGAGCGGCCGTGGCCAGAGGTGCTAAGCCGCGGTAGAACCATTCTTTATCGATTAGACTACGTCTTGTAGTATTGTAGAGAATCCACATAGGCAATTCTCCATCAGAAACACAAGAAAAACAATCACTTCAATCACTTACCTACGTGCCAGCCCGAAGCGAGTAGTAGCGCAGCATTGAAAAAGAGTCCAGCAAAGAGGAAATTCTTCGCGAGTTCGAGGTACTAAAAGAGAAATTATCAAAATTGCAAAGCAACGGCAAGAGTCTAGTACACTGGCAAGGGCGCGCGCGGTTACGCCACGGCAGTCTGATTGATCGATGAGCGACCAACCCAACACTTAGTAGCTGTAACCGCGTACGCCCTTGCATAATACCTTTTTTTGAAATTGAAATGTCGAAGGCACAATTTCAGTCAAAAACTAGACTTACCGCTGGTTCGATCAACTTAGGCGTCATGGAACGGCATTGGAAGACCAACATGAGGCAAATTATGGATGGCTGTAATTAAATAAATATTGCTCTCTTGTGAAATGTTGTCTACTGGTAGTAGCGTGCAACATAAATACAAAAAATAACAAGTAAATAACTTACGACAATACGCAGTATAAAGCATACTGTATGAGCAGTTGAACTGGCATTTCGAAAACGGTACGACACAAAAGCGCCTGCAAGAAGTTGGCCTCCAACACATCGGACCAAATGCCAATGAACACCGTCTGACTGCCGTTTCTGAAAAATTCGAATCATTACTCAATCGTAAGCGTTCTACTTATTCTGGGTTTTATGTGTGCTGTTGACGAATAGCCCCTCATTCCCTTCAATCCAGGATAAGCCATGCTCTCGCACTACTTGTGGCGCTTATGATTCATTTTGATGAGTACATGGTCCATACCAACGGCTTGTGGGAATATAGTTGATACTCAATCAGTTTTTTAAAACCTCCACTGATTCCCTAGTTTTAACCTGGTAACTTGATACCGGAAAGAGTAAAGACTCTTCTGTTCCATGTGCAATATTTATTCCTGCGATCGTGAGTATCTAAAAGGCGCCCCGTTTCCGTTCTTGTTTCAGAATGACAAATGAAGTGCTAGGACACTAAAGAGTCGTAGGAGGTAAGAAAAAGATTGATGAAGATGTCAGGCAATTTGATCAGTGACAGGGAATGACTTGTGAATGGTAACCAGTTATTCAATTGGTGGCGATTATTCGAATACGTGCGGTCAAACTGGATAGGGTTGGATTGCGGTGGCAAACAGGATACGTGGAAAATAGCAACTGCTGTAAGAAAACAATAGAGAATCTAAAATGAAAGGCAATAAACAATCAGAAGAAGTGGCCTCAGAAAGTTCAATAATCAAAAGGTTTGGGTTAGGGTGGGACTGTCAAGGAAAGGTAGGCACGCGGAAGCCGAAAGGAGGGGAAGACGGTACGGAAGAACTAGATTTTCGATAATAATCAAGACAGGAAAGAGAGTGAACGCCGAAAAAAGTGTGATGAAGAAATAGGTGGAGAGACAGTCAGATGATGAGGTTTAGCGGTGAGTCAGGACAGTAAGAAGTTGGACAGTTGAAAGAGTAACTTCAACTAGAATAGGTGTAGAGGGACTGGCAGACCCAGGGAATACAAGCAGACAGACAGACAGGTTGGATGGCTAACTAGCTGGCTAGCTGGCTGACAAGCGCTTGGCTGACAAGCGCTTGGCTGCCGACTGTCTTGTGGTTGGCTGCTGGCGGCTGGCGGTTGGCTGCTGGCTGCCTGGCGGTTGGCTGCTGGCTGGCTGGCGGCTGGCTGCTTGGCTGCTTGGCAGTTGGCTGACAGACTGTTAGACAGCCAGACAAATGAGAGACATTAGGTTCAAATTGGATAAGCGATCAAAAGAGAAAAACCGGGTGAACCGGCTGATGGAAGTTATGGTAAATGAGAGTAATGCAGTAGACAAAGTAACGCGAGAAGAAGTTGATGACATAAGACCGGATCACTATGGAAAAAAGAGAACTTTGGTGCCATCGATGTCTGATCAGCCAACAAATTGCACTAAAGCAGTAGTTAGTTCTGGTTGTTTTAGTTAATTGATTAATGAGTAGCCAAACTTTGAGTGTTTCACCTAAATCAAGGGGCCCGATTTGTGTGCGCTTCTTCGGTGAATCANAGAAAAACCGTTTCGAACTACTTGATTCCTCTGGAATCCCTAGATTCGCATGAAGGAATGAAGACACTGACTACTATATAGATCAACATTACCTACACGATCTACAGAATTCATCAGAAAGGCCTTCAACTCTGACCTCACTCTTGAGAGGAAGCCGAATGTATGGAGCGCCCAGTAGGGTATCCGTCAACGCTTAACGTTCCAGACATGCTTAATCCTAGCTCTAGATTCCCTAGGATTACTCACTTCCTTACAAAAATACTAGTTGCGGTTCTATAGTAGGTATCGATTGACCTAGAGACCTTTAGATGAGATCTCGAGAGCCTGATATCTGTCATCTAATCATCGACGATCTAAATGCTCAAAAACGATGAGTATGATTGATAGCAAGGGAAATGAGAAGGCCCTCAACGATATGACATGTCAAAGAAATCTGAGATCAAAATTCCAGGAATTCTTTAACTTTTTTACCTTCGAAAAAAAGGGTCTTAAAACTGTCTCAAAGGTCGGTAGCCCTCTAAAGGCATCTACCTTGAAGTTTGGTCGATTTGCGCAATTGCGAACGTGGTCGGTTTGATAGTATTAATGACTTTCTCATGTCTGATCTGTCATATATCTGTTTTTTCCTCCCACCTCCCATCTTTTCCTTCCTGTCGATGCCGTTTCGAAAGGTGAGCATGAGACCTTTGCTGTCTCGAAAAGGTTCAGGGAGCCAGACTGACGGGGAAACTTTCTTGCTTGTAACAAGTAAGTTGAGAAAGGGTTTACTTGGAGGAATCCACCCTGAAGGAAGTCGCATTTGGTCGGTTTGGAAGGAGAAGGTCGACAGAGCCACTTTTCGTCTTGACGCCAAGCTTGACCCCTAGCACATGATCTTACCCATAAATCTGTGAGTACGCCACCGAGTAAAACCCGCGATCAAAACATGAATAAAACGTGACTAAAGTACACCCAAAGTAGTAATTTATCATCACAGATAGTATTGGGGTCAGCCAAAGTGTGAGCCAGTCGTCGTTGACCTTATTCGGATGACTGAGCCTTGTGAGGGCCGCTATCGCTGAACCCCGTGAGAAAAACGTTGGAACGTTGAAACCGTTTTTTCCTCTTCGTTCGGGCTAATTTACAAAAACGTTGACCCATTGGAAGGACTGGTCGGACCTAGTTAATATAGAACAGACGAAGAAGAATAGTGAGTGGTATTACTGTAACTGGTAACGGTAGATTGCCCTCACCCTCTATTGAACTTGATGCGGTCGAAAATGACACCCAAAGTTTTCCGCCATCGATCAGGATTTACGATGCACTAACCGCAGAATCGATCTATTCAATGTACGGCAATGACCTTTCCCCTTACAACCGCAAATGAATGAATCAGAATTAGGGCGCCGGGTTCGGGAAGGCCATCTTTGATACAACCGCCGATCCTCAATAGATGGCTGGAGTGGGACTTCCTCAGATAGAATGAATCCCGTCAGAAATCGGATGAGAGAAGTGGAAAGGGCGCAGTTGGAAACAAAAAAATCCGACTTGATGATCATATATGTATAAAAAATAAAGACGACTTACAAATATGAAATCGGCGACAAAGTGAGGGCTGAAGAAGAGGATGAGGCCGACGACCGTGGAGCAGACCGCGTCGAGGGTCAGCACCCGACCGCGCATTGTGGCCGAATGAGACGCGCGGCGCATGGCGAATGAACGACGAAAACAGCGACCGGCATGGGCGAGCGATGGCGACGGGGCGATTGCAAGCGGCCCGCCAATCTGGGCTCTCGCCTTATCGCCCTCGATCGCTCACATCCAGAACAACTGAACACATGTTCAGACTACTATGTAGTTACAACTTATCTGACTATTCTTACAATGTAAGTCTCACGATTGAACACAACATCGCACATAACTGAATGAAAACGTGAACTTGTGGTTCACTCGTCCGGTTTGAGAGGTAGGGGTGTGGTACAGTAGGAACGAAATTGTCGCGTCGCGGCTAGAGAGACGGCTGCGCGAAGGAATGTAGCAGAATGCAGCAGTAAGTGAGAAATACAGGAACAATAGGATAAACAGTAGAATCATGGCAAAAGTAATAATCGCATAGCGATTGAGCTGTATAAAGAACGCTAGAACTGCAATAGAGAGGCAACAAGTCCGCGACTGCCGCGCGCGGCGGATCGATTGCACAAAACCGTTCCTACTACCCGTCTCCCGAGATGTAGTATTCTCCAGTACAAAACTATTCCAGCATGAGTTCATCCAGCAAAAGCTAAGCATCACGAAGGAACCTCAACCTGTTTTGTGACAGAGAACCCTCAGTGGCGAAGTACCCTCAGGTGTTCGGGCGCGTGCAGACACGGTGCGGCTGATCGTACGTGCCGATCGATAGGCAAATTGCATCAGGAAACTTTTCTCTGCATGAGACAACTTTTTTTGTTCATCTATCATCGATCATAGTCCAATTTTTTTATCGCAGCACGGCTACCTTGCAAAAACCCCGCGTCTCATTGTCACATCATAAGGTTAGCAGGTCATTTGTTATCCGTCCCGTTGTAGCCTTTCAAGCTGACTTCTTACTGCCATTGTACGTCTGGAGAAGCTTCCACATACTGGTAATGTGTGAAACGTCACATTCTTTCTCCCACTGCCCATTCGGTTTGAAGAGAGTTTGATCAGAAATGAATTGTTTTTCATCGAAACTGGTTCTTCCTACAGTCACGCCAGAATAATGGGTAACGAGATCACGTTCAGGTGATAGACCGTAAAAAAGGACCTTTGGAAGGTGCACTATAAATACAGCAAAAAATAGAAAAACACGGTTACCAAAATTAAACATAGCACATAATCAACAAGTACTAAGAATGACGAATAATGCGAGAATTCCAAAGAAGGATACGTAGAAGACGGTAGTGGACTCATGTTCAAAGTGTAAAAGTTTTTGAGTTTCAATGCTAGCCATTATTTACGGGTCGTGGTCATTACTGCCAGTTTATGAGAAAAACTTCATATCGTTTTATATGGACATTTTTATGACCACCGTTAGAGCCTTTGTACGCATACCACAAGAGCGTGACCTGCAAAAGTCCCGAACGGCATGCCGAGCATCGAGGCAACTAGCAAAAATTGCGTCGCGTTGAGGGCGGATCAGTGATACTCTGTACAGGTTCGTACGACTCAGGATATAAACTCAATGAATAACTTCCCTTGACCTTCAGCAAATCTAAATTCTATCGACAATTCTGACCGGCTGCCAAGATTTCTGATTGCCTACTCCCAGACGCTTCGATGCAGGTCCCAAATGGGAGAAACACTCGAATGAAGCTACTGGTATTGACGGAGATGACCGAGATCTTTGACAGTTCACATTTTCAAGTGAAGATATATTTATTTTACATGTATCTATACAATTCAAATACTACCCGTATTTTGAGTAGGAAGACAATGGAGCATATGACAACATAACGGCTATAAAGCACATACATATATATAACAATGTATAACAAGTTCAATATTATGCTAGATATCTATATTAACCGTTCTTCAGGGGGCAGCTTAACCATGGAATTCATCTGAACATGAGCACAAAGTAGAAGAAGGGCATCAATGGCGGCTAAAGACTAGACCGACCTGCACTCGGGCACCATTACGTTCCTGATGGCTGGGACTGTAGTGACCGTGCAGAGCGCGTTTTCCTCGGAACACAAAAGCTAGCAATACACAACCAAGAATGGTAAGTACTGCTAACACAGCTGCCATTGGTCCGAGTATGTAGCTCACACCCAGAACTTTCCGTTCTGACACCTGAAAACTGGTTCTCACTGTAAAGCTTGACACTAAATACAAGTTGGAAGGGTAAAAACGCGGGCAAAGCAAACAGCACATCTATGCCGCGTGCAGTCGCGACGCGTTGCCGCAGAAAGTTGGACGAAAAACCGCGACGCGACCGCACGTGCTAACACGCCCACTTGTCGTGCAACAACATAGGAAACCCACCTGAGTTGTGCATTGCGGTCCTGTATAACCACGGCTGCATTTACATTCGTGCATAGCAGTTTCACGACCAGCACTATCTATCTGCAATGAAGCCTTGGAGTATAAACAGGTGTCAACTTGTAACGAAATACAGTAAGACATAAGAAGCGCTCAAACAATTTGCAAGAACCAACTTTTCAACATCTTCAAGCCCCCAAAGCTGGCAAAAGCATTAGAAATGTGAAGCCTAGCTATGTAAATCCCTTCTAAGAGTCGTTTTCCAAGAGAGCCTACTATTCGGCTCATGCTACCGAGGTCCCAAAGACGGAACAGATGGGAAAACCCATTCTCACCAACCGTCTTCCACTTTTCGGATCTCGTTGTAATCTCAGTGGACGTGTGAAAGTTTTCAATGACCCCATATGGAAGAGTACGTACTACTTATAAATTTTCTGCAGATGGAAGTACTAAACCCGTACTGTGGGAGAATTTTTAGGAGCATCCGGGAACAAGAAACCGAGACATCACTCAGCGGTTTCGAGAAGTTTTTCAGGGAAAAACTACTGAGTACTGTTCCCCTACCACTTACTTTTCGGGGCACGAACGTAGAATCCAGAAGCCGAACTCGACTACAATCTTCGTACTGTGCAAGAGTACTGGGGAGTAGACAGAAATGATTTACCTTGACCACTGGGTTGATACATACGCCATGAACACAAGTGTGTGTAGTTCGATTGAATGAGTCAGGCCTGCATGGATCTCTTACAGTACAACGTGAGCCAATAAAACCTAAACAATCAATTACAGTATATTCAAAAACTGGTTGATGATACAAGTATGACGTCGCAAACCTTTCTCACAGTCACATCTGTAACCTCCTCTTGTGTTTGTGCATTGGCCGTTCACACAATTTGACGCTACACTGCACTCGTTGATGTCGTCTGTGCAGTTTTTTCCTGTAAACTCGAAATTTTCGAAAAGTACCGTATACAGAACTCCCGAGAGATTGTAGGGCAAACGACGTCACTGAGTGCACCTGAAGACTAGTTGGTAAACTTTACTACTGTTGGTAGGGATCGGNCGCATCGATATTACCTTGAACCCGAAATTTTGTACTAAAAAAGTATTGCGACCTTCTATTTCCGATTTCTTTTTGAGCTTAGATCACTTCAGGCCCTCAAGAGGTTCGAAGTACAAGTCAAGTATAAGTAATCGAGAATAACGGCCTTATTAACGCAGCAGTAGAAGGGGATTATGAGATCATTTCGCTAGAGGTTACCCATTTCTAAGAAATACCGACATCTGTCTGCGAATTTACACCGCTAATTATACCTGATTGCTGGTACGATACTTCAGGGCATAAGAATGAAATAGGAAGAGCATAAGAATGAAATAGTACGTATCACTGAGACTACTGGACCCTAACATGTTGGGACTGTGAGGGCAAGGGGCACGTACCAGTCAACTAGCTCAAACCAATTTGCCAACTCACAAAACGGACAGTTAAACCTTTCAAATATTATGAAAAATAAAGTTTCGCACCACTCACCACTGAATCCTGTTCCGTCACAAATGCATTCGTAGTCAGCGATGCGGTCACGGCACTTGGCCCCATTGGCACAGAAGCCGAGAAGGCATTCATCGATATCTGTCTCACAGTTTGTTCCTGAAGAATTGACTTCTTCGGATCTGAATATCCTTTTGCGCCATTTGTGGAGCAATAGAAATGACTAGACTAGACTATGACCATTCATCTAACGGACAATCTACCCGTATCGCGACCGCGCGCGTCTTTCAAAAGAACACAGTCGTCCTATAATTGAACTCAAAAACAGATAAGAATCACCTGTAAAACCACTGATGCAGTGACATTTGTGCTCTCCAAATAGTGATTCACACGATCCGCCATTGAGACAAGGGTTCCTCTTACAGTAATCTATACGTGTCTGTAAATAAAGCAAATCGAGTAAATAGGTTGACTGGAAACGTGAATTCTATCGAAATCAGCGTTTAAGTTAGGGCCTAATTTGTGATTTCAGTGATCCACGCCTCTATTAATTGAGCGGTTCAAACTGCTCAGTGGTAGCACATGCCTAGAAAGCGCGCGGTTGCGTAGCGACATGGCCAGCGGATCGATAAGAAGCGGTGTCGCGCTTATCGAGCCATCAACGACGACGCGCAGCAGGCGTTCGTACCAAAATGGAATTCAAACCATAAAAACTTGTAGCGGTACTTCGAATACCCTTATACACGTGAGCAACCTTATGTCACTTTTCGTGATTTAACGCTCACAAACCTCGCATCGCGTTCCCTCGTAGCCTTTCGGGCAACTGCAAGAATGACTATCATATGACAGTTGAACGCATTCGCCTCTTTCACATGGGTGTGTAAGGCAAGTACCTTGTAGTTCGCATCGGTCGCCTAAAATAGCACATTCCACTTTTGTTAACTACAAGCTATGTTGAACTGGTTATCGCACTGACTAAAAAAACTTACCTAGATAGTACTTCTTACAATGGCATTTGAAGCCTTGTTCCGTTGTTTCACAGATGCCATCGTTCTCGCAGGGGATAAACAAACATTCGTCAACAAGATGGGTGCAGGCAGCTCCTCTCCAGCGCTATAAGTAGTAGTATTACTGTACTGAACATACCCTGTTGTAGTGCTTGGCCCCGCTACTTACGTGTCAATATTTTTTGAAGTGCCACTACAATAGAGAGTGAATGAGAACTGATGGCAAACTTAACTAAAGCCGTTTCAAAACCAGTAATTTTTCAAAAAAAAAGCACGCGACGAGTCGAAGCGGCACCCTGAATCAATCGATAAACAGTATTGTGGCACCTAGTGACCCTCCAAATAACGCCGCATCGTGACCACGTCTTTTCACGGGAAGTGTTTTGTACAATAATGCACGTGCCATTTTCCGTACACCTATCGCTACCACTAAGCCCCATGTAGAGAACTCGTACCTTGTCACAAGTGCACATTGTCGCATTCCATACAGGCGTACACCGTCCGCGACCATTACAAGAAGTTGACGTGCACATATCAGAAAGTTCGGAACACGTTTTGCCAGTATACCCTGGAAAATTAGTGTAATAAAACATTGTTTCGAGTACTGTTACTAAACATTAAAACCAAGATTGAAATCTAAGGCAACGGCGACTGCGCCAGGCATCTGTGATTGGCGGTATAAGATGCCAGCCAATAGCAGCACAACTAGCGCGCAATGCGCTACATAATTGATGTTCAAAGTAGTTTCACTAATGTAACGAGGTACTTTTTTTGATACAGATGCTGTTCTAAGTACAATTACCTTCTTCACATTCACACTCGAAATCGCCTGAAGCTGACGGCTTGCAGTACCCATGGTCGCACGGCCTCTTTTCACAAGGATTCACGCGTTCCTCACAGAACCGCCCAAAGAACCCAGCTTTGCAAACGCATTTTATGCCACCAGCAACATCCTGAATTGGAATTTGATTAAAGAATACAGTTAATTCATAAATTATCTAGGTAAACCATCACTCACTGGCTCACAAGTGCCGCCGTTTTTACAAACTCCGTCGTAGCAGACTGGCTGATCCTGAAAATACAAGTTGCTCTTTTAAAAGCACATCATCTTAAAATCCGACAAAACATGAATCACATGACAAGGCGGGTAGAAGGGTCCTAAAAAGGGCTGGAAGGTCCCAAGACACCTATATTCACAGAACAAGGGAGAGTTCAAGCTTAGCGGCGACTTAGCGCATAGAAAGGCTGTGATTGGCTGCCACAACCACCAACCACAGATAACCCACTGACACACATCTACGCAAAATAATGATCTACAGTATGCTGTCACCTTTTTTGAAGTGAGTGAGGCTGAAAATTGGGGTCTGAATCAAGTGGACCTAACAGAGACACAATCAGACTTAGTGAGATTTATTGAGTAACTATAGCAAAAGTTGATCAGTTAGCAGTTTCTAGAAACTGTAAATACAGCGACTTCAAATACGTTCTGCAATTACAACCTACCCGAATATCACAAGATTTTCCGGTCCATCCTGGTTTGCACTCGCATGTGTAGTTTCCATCGGAACTGGAGCACAGACCGCCATTCTTACAAGGAATCAACGAACACAAATCCATTTCGGCATCACAAGCCTCTCCAGTAAACCCGCTGTCGCAACGGCATCTGATATCAAAACAACGACTTTTCAGGCCAAAGACAGCGAAAAATTAAGTTTTGGTACGCCGCGAAGCCGCACAAGGACGAAGAAGGTCTTGCACAATCGCGTACGCGGCCGCAGAGAGGTTGTGGTTTACTAATCAATAGCCACCCTTTGGAACGAGCCGCCCCGCGACAGTTCGCACAATTGCGCGGATCTAACTTTGCTCTAAAAAAAAGTGTAACCAGAAGTAGTGACAATGTTTACCTTGGTCCTTCAACTCCACCAACACATTGCCCTCTTCCACATTCGATTTTTGAACACTCGTCCCTTTTCACTTCACAATGTGCTCCTTCGAATCCATGAGGACACTCACATGCGTAGGCGTTCCATAAGTCATGGCATTCACCTCGGATACAAGGTGAAGCATCTCCGCATTGTTGCGATGAGAGACAGCCCGTTGCAATCTAAACAACAAAGCAGTAAGCAAAACAGTAAATAGTTTGATGCCCTGGACGCGAGTGGCCTGATCACTTGCATCAGTTGTGAGTCGGCTTACGTAAACCATACCTACCTTGAGGCGTTTGTCGATCATCCAATGAGTAACGTTGCCGGGTTGCCCCACTTCATCTTCTTTATAGAAAGAAAGACGTGGAAGGTCACCGACGGTAATGTTCTTCAGGCAACCATCGAATGACGCACCATCAACGGCTCCGAACTGTAAAGAGACCGGGTGGATTCGAGACGGCAGCTGCACCATTTCGGGAAGACCTAAACAGAATGGAATCTGTTCAGAACTTCTAAAAAAACGTTTCAATTAGAAAGCGATATATAACCCTTCCGTAGCGATATTTTGGGTGTTTATGGTCGAACGCGCGCGTGAAAGGAGAGCGATACCGCAATTTCTGCCGGAGCGCGCGGTCGCGGAGCGGTACAATGAGCGCTGCTGGTTTTCGCCTTTTTTCACTTTGTGATACTTCTACTCATAATAACCATGGTCACGGCGCTTGCTCCCCACCGCGATCGTGCGCTCCCATGGAGACACTCAGATACATAAGAGTTAACAGGTGATACCAAAAAGTTACTCGCCATACCTTGTAAAACTACAAGTATAAGTGACAGGTCTCTATGAACGGCCTACCATAGCTCGCTGAATCCACATAGAGGACATTCTCATTGAGTTCGAGTGTGTGCCATAGTCCATCGGCAATTGTCTTCCTAATCGGCACCGGAACCACACCAGTGACAACGGGCTGCCCATTTTCCAAAGACAATGTGATCGGCTTTTCCTCTGATTCCTAGATGAACCATTTCAACAATGGCAGTAACTTATTCTACAAAAGTAAAGGAACTTACCAGGGTCAAAATGTGTCCATCCTCAGAATGGGTCCGTATAGACAGCTTTACAACCGAGCCGGTTTCTACGGGTTCGGACATTTTGAAAGTAACAACACTGACTGTCTTAATGGTGACTGGTGAAGTGCCTAAAGAACAACCATTAGCATTCCATGTTAAAAGATTACTGTAAAGTACAGCAAACAGTCTGCAGGTAAATAAACCGCGTGCGATTAGCGGAAAAACCGCGCGACGCCGAGTTCACACCTTTTGTTGCACCTTCTACATATTCAGATAGAAACACTGGTTCTTAAAAGAGAAATCTTACAAAGGAATCCTTCGCCAACGTTTTCACATTCTCCTCCGTTTGGACAAGGCGAATCGAGGCAATGATCCTTTCGCTCACATCGTCTACCGAAATAGCCTTTTTCGCAACGACACTCGAAATCGTTGAAAGTGTTGAAGCAAGACCCATGAACACACTGCTCACTCATACTGCAGACATCATCAGAAATCGTACCCTGAAAACAACTGATAATACAAATATAATAATGATAGGAAAGCGTTTTTTACAGAGTCGCGCTGGTCTAGGACGCACGCGGCTGCGATGCGGCACAATCAGCAAATAAATGCATCAGTGGCAACAAACCTACTCGTATGAGTCGTATGAGCGTATGAAACTCAAACTTCTGACCTCAAGGAAAACAACTGTTAAGCAACTAACTTCGAGAACGTTTTCGAGGTTCGCAACATTGCCAAGGCGTTCTACGGAGAATGACGCCGGTTCGTGAAGGACAACCGACTTTTCATTGACTCGAATATCCTGCAGAGAGCCTGAAAAGTCACACTCAGTTTTCCCGATTTGTCGATCAGTTACTGGTAAAAGAAAAACGAATGATAACAGTGAGAATATGGCCTGATATTGCTGAAGCCTTTGCTTTGGAAAAACCGTTCACGACACGCTTTCGGACGGAGGAACTTCGGAACGTGAATGGATGGAAGTGAAGCAGATCCCATAACTCTCATGCACAACTTTTTTCGGAAATCGGAATTCGAAACCACACTTTGTTCATGATTACAACGATGACCCTATTCAAACAGGCGGAGTTCATTCCGATGTTGTCAAAAGCCTTGACTCCAGTCATCAGTAACCGGACCTATCGGCCGGTTTTTTGCTCCACTGATTCTCGCTCTATTGAGTCCAGCGACCGAGTCAAGCACCTGTTAACCACTTCATTTTTTGACAAACCTTTGAAAGCCTTCTTGTTCGTGAATGCATCTTCAGTGACATTTCGACTGCTGCTCAGCTGGAGCCTTTCAGCAAATAATGGATGATCAAATCGTGACTGTATTGTCCCTTCCGAATCAAGGATTTCGTCAATTTCAAGCTGAAAAATCGAACAATTACTTTTTCGTCAACTACAATCTACCAGTATAACAGCTCACCTTGATGTGTCTCCTCTGACGTCGTACACGTATAATATGGTCCTTGTTGTCGGTGACCAGCCTGTGCGACTTCAACTCGTGGACGGATTTACCTCCAGCACGTGAGCGCACTGTAAATGTCCAAACTCAAGGAAAATGGCAAGGTGAAAGGTTTAAGATGAAGTTTCCATTGAATGAGCATAGATTTGTGGGAGCCACTAATTTAAAATATTGTGCTGAACGCACAAAACGCTCATGAGTGGCGGTCAGGATGTGCCCCGGCCGCCGCACAAGTGACGACCTTCTGGCGCATCCTGACCCGCGCTACAGCGCCCAGAACTCACATCTGTGCACATTACTAAGAATTTCTAGCTGACCCGTGAGCCGAATGGTAAGAAAAACTCACCTACGACATGTCCATCCACCAGCGAAACGGATATGAATGTAGCCAACTCATCCCCTGTCTCACCAAGAAACACCACAGTACCATTTGGCTGATTTGATCTCAGTATAACTTGGATAATAGTGGAGAACCGTAGATTTTGGGACATCTCAGGTGAAATGCTGAAAAATAACACCTCAAATTATCAAGTGTCTAGAACTTCGAAGTCAACCAACCTTATCTCAGCGAATGATGTTTTGTTGAGGTGACCGAAAGTACTGGGCGCAAGTGAATTCATGCATAATGGCGGAAGAAATGGGGCCGGACATACGCATGTCGAGTGTGTCCAAAAGTCCAGACATGTGCCTCCGTTAAGACAAGGATTCTTGGAACACTGTACCGTATGCTTACATCCTGAAAGCATCAAATTTAGCATTTCGAACCACCTGCCGTAGATTAATAAGTCAGTAAACCTGGGTAAAAAAAACACACACACAAAAGATGACACAAATAAACAAGACTGTATCGAGCAATTTTCTTCAAAGATGCGCCATGCACTCACCCCCTCATTGAAGATACTGGAGGTATATAAATTGAAATTTAATAAATAATACGCTTTTCGGGGTAAATAGTACCATCCAGCCGAGATCCAATCTGGTACCACCTAACCCGCACCACACTGATAGAAAGGTAGTTGTCAGAGCAGTATTAAAACCGGGCACTGGTTAGTGAATCCTGCAGGAAGCAATAACAACCCTTACGGTTGTCCCAAAGCCGTCCAGATCAATTCCCAGGAAATTTGTTCCCTAGCGTATACTGTGAAACAGAATATCACCAAACACTCAAACTGATCCAAATTCTGGCCGTGATAAGACAACAATATCCTCTTCGTGGCCAGTTTACTAGTTTAGTCATGAGTAAGTACACGATTAGTGAACCTACATCGAAAGGAGAAGAAAGGAATCACGGTCTGGGAATTACACTCACTCGAGGGGCTTACAGAAGAACACATCAGGAGCTCATTCCTAGTAACCTCCACCCCTCTACAAAACCAAAAACTGTCCATTCAAAAAAAAGGTAGTGCATATCGAGTTCAAGAAAACCTTAAAGATCTACAAGAAAGAATACTAACTAACCGTGGATGATACCGGTGCCTCTACTGGACATGGCAAGGTCGATAGCGTTGCTATTGTCAAGGCTGAAATCTGCCAGACATCCCACAAAATGCTCTGAATCGCCAATTTTTCCAACACGAGTCGCAAACACATCAAACGACGTCATTCGGGGTAATGAGCGTAATAACAATTGATAACCGGCTTCATTAGTCACAGAAATGAGGACATCCTGAAATGAACAGAACGGTCACATCAAGTCCGGCACATTGCCCGATTTCTCATACACAAGAGCGAAGTTGAAACGTGTCCCACAAAGCTTTGACAACTTGAGGTACCGACTGGGGCGCCAGTTAAGCCCACAAAAACTAAAAGGGGATGTACCTGATCAGTTTTTTCCAGTCTCACAGAATACCAGGTTCCATCGTTGATGTTGAATGGAATGAGCTTATTGAACGTGGTTCCATGAATAGCGACTACTATATATCCATCATTGAGACCAATAGAGAACAGCTGTTGTCCGAAAATATTTTCGCCAGATGCGATATGTACTGTAGGTACAGTAGTTCGCATAGCAAATGATATGGCGTATGGTAGAGGGCCAGAAGAAGACCTGACAAGAAAAGTTCGATAAGAATCTCTCATATGCACAAGATCATAAACAAAAAAACATGAACATTACGACAAAATTCCAAATTTGTAAAAAACTGCAGGGATGGGGCGTAAAAAAATCGCGCGAAATCGCCGCCCTCCGCGCGGTACGGAAACTGGCGCGAACGCCACTTTTGCTCGCTTGAGGGGCGTAATTCAAAAATCAATATAATACATAATCATCCTACCCCAAAGAAACAAATGAACTCAAACACAATTTGACAACCACAATACATAAACTGTAATAACCACTGTCCGTTTGGTTGTATTGAAGTAATTGCTCTACAAATATTTTTTAAAAATTACCCTATCATGACGCTGGGACTTTGATGAATGAACAGACTGCTCTCGTTGAATGATACAGCAGTATTTTCTAGGCACTTCGGGCCGGTCCATCCTATAGGGCATTTGCATGTAGTCCGAACACCACCAACAGCCACTAGGGGCTGACAAACCAGTGGAGGAGTACAGGACACGGAATCGCAGGGCTGAAACAGAATCCAGAAGGCTTCTGAATGAGACTGTCAAACTACTGTTTTTCCATTTTCCAGAATTTTCGGTACAAAAATATTGTGTAACGAAGGCCTCTCGTTATGGTGAGGACCACTCATTAATCGATAAGTATTAATCATACCTCTCCTTGCTGATCGCAGCGAGTCCCCTGATAACCCGGATGACAGATACAAAGTGCTCCCAAAGTTGTCTCAACACACTTGTCGGAATGAACGCATGAATCGCATCCAATCTTAAAAGGACACTATTCACACAATGTTCTGTTTACATCGCGAAAAAC
>UZAF01020040.1:3882-20283 GCA_900617895.1 Haemonchus placei | reverse complement strand
CAAGATGGAGAACATAAGTTTTATCCGGAGAGAGAGAGGCACCAATCATGCGACCATTGCGATACTGCATGCAAAGCAGATTGCATTCGCAAGTAACTTTCACCGTTTTGAATTCTGGAATATACTTTGATGTCGTCAGCAAACATTTTACAGTTGACGCCAGCGTCCGCAATAACTGCAGGTAAATCATAGACATAAATAGCAAATAGAAGTGGAGATAGAACCCCACCTTGGGGGACGCCAGAGGGAGCATCTCGAACTAAAGATAGATTGCCATTGAGTATAACTTGGAAGGTGCGATTTTCTAGGTAGTTTTTAATCCAAGCAACAATCCGTGGATGAATACCTACATGGGCAAGCTTGAAGACCAGAAGATCATGAGAAACTCGATCAAAAGCCTTTTGAAAATCAAGATATATAACGTCAACGCTATCCTTAGCATCCAGCGCATCAGTCCAATCGTTTAACGATTCTAGCATTGCCGTCTCCGTGGACTTCCCTTTCCTAAATCCATGTTGACAGCTAGGTAGGACACGATTGAGTTCAAGATGACGCACTATCCTCTTCTTCAAAATCTTCTCAAACAACCGACAAAAAAGAGACGTTATACTTATAGGTCTCAAATTGCGTGGGTCATAACTCGGTGGCTTTTTCAGAATCGGAACTACTAACGCATGTTTAACGACTTTTCTGAGAAAAAAGGATCCCAACAGCTCCCTGTCCATGTTCTTTTAAAAAAATCTTTTAGGGAATAGGTCAACTACCAGTGTGCTTTTTTCCATTCGCTGATACTCTACTCCTTCAGCAAGAACATTTTCTGCCCAAGGAGTAGTGTATCACCATTTCTTGATCCTTTTTTGGGGTTCTTGTGTGACTGAGTCTGCGTATTCATAGTTGTGAAGAAAATAAAAATAGGTCAGGAATATGGAATTTCATGAAAGAGAATCGCCACAACAAACTTATTGTTTTTATTTAGCCAGGATCACTGCAAGTCAAGAAATGAACCCCTAGTCTTCAGAGTATTTTCTTCCCTTCTGAATATTCTGATGTCCCTCAAACAAATACCTCGCAATCAATCGCTTGGATTCCCAATTCTATAGTTCTGAATGCGTTGATTTTTCGAAGGAACTTGAATCAGTGATCTTGGTGGCCCACCTAAACATAGCTAAATGTCGAACTCCTCTTGCAAACTCCGAGATCCGCACACCCAGCAACTCATCAGACCACAACCTGCTATTCATCCAATCGACCGCGGTTTAAGGGATCTCAAGGCTCATTGAATGTGCGTAACTACATCAAAAAAGTGAATATAGTTATACTTTCTTGATGAGGAAGCTTCGGCTGCTAATTAAAACATTTTATAATGGCATAACCATGAATAATGCAATGTCAAGGGTTCAATTCCATTCCAGCCAACAACCAGCAATGGAAGCTCAGTACCGGCAGGCCAGAAACCAAAAATTTTTGACGACAAACCGCTTATACTTGGTGGGTGTTCTTCCAGAGTTAACTTTTATATTTTGTTAGCGAGATTTTCCTTTTTTAGTCTCTTGTAGTATCATTTCACTAATAATGACTCCTCAATTACTGCATCCATACTCTGCGTTGGCTGATGAGCAAAGGTTCATAGCCAGCGCACGCCGGCGCAGATCACTGTATCATTTAATCGGTACCATATTGTTCATGCTTGGATTTCACGCTTTCAAGCTCGCCAAAGTCAAGCATGCTTGTTCTTTCTTTTACTCTACCGGTTGCATCTTTTACGTTAATTCCCAGATAGTTTAACTTGAATACGATCCTGCTTTTTATTGAATGCTACTTCGTCCCTTTTTAATATCGATTACGTGATATTTCGCTAGAGTAGACGTCCGCCACCTTTCGCCCGCTATTCTCCGCCCATTGTACAGCAAAGAGTATAGATGCACCAAGGAGTTCCCGCAAGAGCGATGATCTCTTATCTTTCCTAGACAGTTTCAAAAAGTTTTGAGTGAATTTAGGATTTTATCTTTGTTCTGCTACCACTGATTTAGCAGACTGGTAACAATCTCGCACAACCACAAGTAAATGTTACTTTCATGCAATTCTGTCAGTCACCAAACACATTTCTTAAACATTTATAAGTCGTCATCGATCCCGTATATCATAAGATGGAGATTCGATCTATGTGTCAAACTTTTTAGAAAGCTTGTCAATGTTGTGGGGCTAAGGGCTAGCAGCCTAATTCACAGCAACAATGATTATTTGATGTTACAGAGTGAGTAGTGGATGTGAACTTTTTTCTTTCATGTTCTGCTCAACTAGTAGAGCTGAACTGATGTGTATTATCGTCACCACTTTTTTCTTCTAACATTATGGCTCTATCCTTTTTTGTCACATAATTTTGGGTACCTAGCAGACCATAATCGGCTCAGTCTGTTTGTTCATGTGAATGTTTGTATGTGCGTGTGTTCGTCACAAATTTACATTGCCGCGCCTAATAGGAGCGTTCATCTTAGCCGTGTATTCGTGACATACTCCTCTCCTTAGCTTCCACTTTTTGAAACTTTCGATGATAGGAAAAGGTATACTGAGACTCAGATTCAAGAATCGATAACGATTCACTACTACTGAACCATATCGATTTGAATTACGAATGGCCGTGTACTGAACCAGAGTTTGGCTAATTTGGGACGTTTGTTGCTATAGAAGGGATCAAATTGATCGAGTCAGGAGTAAATGTGATTCATTATAAATCGTTACATCTTGCATTAGCTCGCAGAGTGACCTTTTCCAGCCGTGGAAAGCCGAACGCCTTGCAGTGCGCTTCTCTTATATAGTTGAGGCTGCCGTCGGCCCGCAATCTCTTTAAAAGCTTGTATTAACGCAGAGTACAAATGGAGAAGCATGTGTTAGCTACTGTTTCGAAAGTATCAGCATCCAATCTGTTTGCTGAAAGGCAAGTGGCTACAGCTGGGCAGAACATAAATGCTTGAGGGTTCCCTTTCCTGCAGTGAACTTTGGTTTATGCATATAGTACGATACATCATCGTAAACACTTTTTAGTATTTCTACAATGCTGTATCTTTTGCTGACACATGAAATCAGTCGTTTAAGTGTGAGGGCAGGTTGCTGTCTTCCAGGCATATAATTAACCGAACATCTTGATTCGCAAATGTATCCAGGAAGGCAATCCCGTGGAACTTTCAGCCTAGCGTTCTTCCTCTTGAGTTTGGAGTTTCGTTTCATTCCTTTCCTAAACAGTGCCATCACAATTGATTGAGCCTGTTATCGTTCTTGTGAGCATCTGAAATGGTAAAGCAGTGGTGACAAATTCAGTGATAATCAATTTGCGTGACTTTGCTTTATCGAAAAACTTCGTTTGATTGTGAGACCCTAGAGTAGGATAAAAACGATGATTGTTCAAGCTGTTTTAGTGATAAGTGAATGCTCTTGTTACTACACACTTATGGAGCACCTATGTATATAGCAAAGTTATTTTGTAACTAAGCAGCGTTTTCTGAATAGGCGTCTCTCGATTTCCCACTTTTTTCATGACCCACACTGCCCGAGTGCTTATCTTTATCAGTTGTTTGCGTAGAACCTTCTACGCATGTTCGCAACATATGCTTCAATGCGAAAATGGCCTTAGGTCTTCGATTTTTCGTAGTTACAGCTGTCGATGGTCTTCCTATCTTTTGAACATTTCATCTGAGTTACGGCTGGATGATTTGATGCTTACCAGTTTGCTGTTTCCTGTCTGTTCCCGCCTTCGATCTCAGCAGGCAAGACTGTCGATTGGAAGTAATATTCTGTGTACCCTTAAGTTCTTAGTTAGCAGCTTACTAATCCATAAACGTACATAATGTAATGCGTGAGCGGAAAACATCGATCAAAAGTAACTACACAAGACAGATTCATTCAAGACATGCCAGCGTAGTAGTAAAGAGTAAATCCATACCATATACCACATTTTTCATTCTGTCACATTCTGCAGAGTTTCCATATATTGTTGACTGTCCTCTGCATATTGCCTATTGCCATTGCCTTTGCATTTGTATTTACCACATACATATACTGCTTCCCGATGTCTTTCAAAAAATGCTTCCACGACTCGCCATGATCTCTAAGTGTTAAGCATAGCTGGAGTCCGCTCTGTGTAATAGCTTTGGCAGTCAATACAAAATAATGATACCATGAATACCATAGATAATGAATTAGCATCTCGTCATGTGATGCCTTCATCTGGTGAAAATCATCTGGGTAAGCATTTAATTAAGTTTTGTCACGGCTTCTCATTTGCAGGAGTTCAGAAATTTTTGGCTTTGTTTTCAGACGATGATTCATCTGGTCGCAACATCGTGCCAAATGGTGGTGAAGCATCTCCGAGTGAGTTCGTTGATCGTATTTGCCTTTTTTTATTTGCTGGGTTCTTTTGTTCGACTATGCATAAATGGCATGAGGTCGCTCAGTTCTTGAGGAAAATGAAACAAAGAGTAATTAAGCTGTAAAGATCATGATGAATCAACTCTTCATGTTCGTATTTCTCTACCCCCCTCCAACGGTTATCGATGACATTTAAGGATTTAGGCAGTGTATTCCACTTCGACATTGATTTCATTGTATATTTTCACAAGACTCCTATCCCGATTCGACACCGCTCAGACCAACCGAGCCCTTTATCACGTCGGGGTCGGCTGATTGGTCAAGAGACAACATACACATTCAAATCGCTAGCTACTACGATCCTCTTTGGAAGTCGAATGTTGGATGCATCCCAAAACGAGATTGAAAGCCAAAAACTTTTCCTTTCATCCTTTACGCTAGGATACCTCTCCAAGTATGTTATTGTCCACTGAATTGAGACGCGCAGATAAATTGCTTTCCAGATGACGACCAACAGTACGTTCCAATATGTCTTCACGTACTATTTTCAGATATTGAGTTCTCACAAACGAGGCCAAATGGCCTTTCAACCATATCCGGCGTATTCGCTCCCGTGGCACTATCAATGTTCAGTATCTTGCTTTTCATGAGAATGGGTGGGTCTTTTCTTGAACATTTGATGTATCTGCGATTAGATGTAATGCTAGTGCTTCGAACTTTTAAGCAGCATCTTATGATCTTAATTGCTGAACAAGCATGAGCCGTTCAGTTCTGCAGCATAGAAGTTCGAAGCAGGTGATGAATTAGTAAAGGGAACTGAAGAGAGCAAAATAATGTTTCTCTAATGGTAATTTCGATTTTGCGTAAGGTACAGCCGAAGAAGAGAACTGTATGGACTTCCCATAAGTGTAATCGTCATAGTATTTTCGCTGCTATAAATTTGGCGTATGTTTGCAATGAACCGAATCATTTTATGACCATCACCTTCGATCTCTTTGTTGGCCTAACCAAGGTTGATGAAAGAGTAAATATGAGAATCACATAACACCAACGGGTTAATTTCAGAGTTTATACTTTGCATGATCCCTTTTCACTTCAGCTTCTAGTTGCGAATTTGAAGCAACAGTGCTATAGCACATTGAGAGAAACACTCTAATCCCTTATTCGTGGAATGTACTTTTAGGGACTGCTCATCTATTCCTAACGAATGTATTTGATAGAAAGAGACGAAGAGGATTTTATCGCTGCGAACTAGACAATATAAATTTGAAGAAGCTTTTACAGGATTTGTCGTGGGGCAGCTCGGGTTCCTTATGACGGTTGTTCAGCTAGCAATGGCCTACGGTATTGTAATGTTGACTGTTTTATCTCTGTGCGCAATATCATCGAATGGAGCTGTGGAAAGCGGAGGCGTTTACTGTCAGTCAATCTTTTTTACATTGTGCTTTCACGTTTTCACCCTACTTTCTTCTTTTTGTAGACATGATAAGCAGATCGCTGGGTCCTGAATTTGGTGGTGCTATTGGCGTTTTGTTTTTCGTAGCTAACGTCTTCTCCTGCGCTCTTTACATATCAGGATTCACTGAGGCACTTCTGAACAATCTAGGTGGAGGCCGTAAGTTTTTGAGTCAATTTGCTTTATTTGTGAGGGTTCCCCTCATAAGAGGTCAAAAACCTGTTTGTGAAAATTGTTACTTTTATTTTTCACAGAATTTCCTGACTCACCCATGTGGCGATTTTTATACTGTGTGTTGGTTTCAATTGTTCTTCTTATTATTGGCTTACTTGGGGCAGGCATGTTTGCCAAAACAGCGTTGTTTACTTTTATTCTAATCTCGGTGAGTCTATGAGTACAGAACGCATTTTGTTCCATGTTGATTTGTCCGTAAACTTGTCATATTTTCAAGATATGCTACTCCACTTGGCTATTCTCAGTAATGTTTGATGGGCCTATGCAAGTGCCCATACCGAAAGTGAATACTCCTGCTTATCGCGTACATGAAAACGCCTCCGATCCCGAAAGTCCTATGGTAGTGCAGTTAAATCAGACTCTAACCGCCAATTATACTGGATTTAGGTATGCGTGGGGCTTTTATTGATGTTTCCAGCGTTGATTTCGAAATTTCGGTTTATGAGCTGAAAAGTGAATAGCGCTTTTTAGTTTTCGTACGCTTGGTGAAAATATGTTCACAAATTACACCATGGATTATACGACTGAACGGCAGACAGATTTTGCACTGATGTTCGCCATTATTTTCTCGGGCGTCACTGGTGAGTACACCTTGGTCTCCTTAGGATCTTCTTTACACCTCTCTTCAACTACGATGGTAAACTTTTGATTCGAGGGAATAACATGGACCATGTTAAACGGAATAGATTATACTGAGCAAACGGTAACTATGAGTAAATTCGCTGTTGAGTTTCTTGTTAAGGTCTGATGGCCGGCGCTAACATGTCGGGTGAGTTGGCTCGTCCTTCCGTTTCAATTCCTCGAGGCACTGTTCAAGCGGTCCTTGTCACATTGTTTGTCTATATTATGACGGCGTTTTTAATGGCTGCAACATCAAGCAGGTTTCTTCTTCAGAACGATTACACTGTAGGTAAAATAGATCACCCTCTAATCTTACCTTCTTTCGCAGACAAAACAAGTATGTTTTGGTTTTAAGGTAATGATGGATACGAATTTCCAAAGGTGGTTCATTCTCATTGGAATCTTTTCGACTACTTTGTTTTCATCAATGAGTAATCTGATAGGTTTGTTTTTTTCTTTAGAATTATTTTTATTTGCAACCAATTATTTTCCCTCTCAGATTTAATTCAACCTGATGTATTCTGTTCTACTATTCGCAGTTCGCATTGCATCGCAATTTAGCCAAGTTCATGGAAAAGTTTGGCTAGCGCTCGAATTCTACTTGCTCTTTTCCGGTTAAGCGCCCCTTAAATTACGATGACTGCGTGCTCCTTACTTTTCAGTGGCATCATAATCATAACTTATCAGATTTGACAGGCACAGCGTGATTACCCGGTGAACCGTTTGCTATGCTATGGGGACAAACAGAAAGTTATGAAGAGAAAGTTCAGCTCAAACTAAGCTGAACTTTTTCTTCATAACTTTTTGGTTGCCCAATGCCAGAGCAAACGTCGGTCTCATGATCATTTTTTAAATATAAACACTCTCCAGGAAATGATCTGCTCCAAGTTCAAGAATTAGTGCTTCAGAAAATTCATGACATAGATAGGATCAGATAAAATGGGATAAGGTATAGGAGGAGTGATTGTCTCAACCAGTAAGAATTGTATAAAGCAACTCTTATTTCCCATTTCCAATCCGCAATGTAGATGCTCAGGTGTAGGAGGAGTGATTGGCTCAGCAAATATTGAAGGCCCAGCGGAAGTATACATCTTGATTTCGATTTTCTCATCGGCAAACAAGCTTGAGATATCGTTGTTGAAAGCTCCATTTTTTGAACGAGGATGCTACAGTTTTTATCATTGATCGAGGAGTTGCGCGCGAACCTCCACTTTTTGTTCTAGTTGACTCAAAGTCGGGAGATCTCAAAGTTCTGACCTAAGAAACGTGCGCGCCGAAGCTTCATTATATTTTTGACCGTCCCGCGTTAGGGTTTCTTCCCGTTCGGAAACATGTTGTATCCAACCACTCTAGTGATTCAGGAGAGATCGAAAAACTCATTCATCTAACGACAGCACTCTTCCACCTAAGTCACCCCAGCTATCGTACTACAAAAGCTATGATAATGTTTTGGAGCGACGTTCTGCAATGTATGCTTCTTCTAGTGCCAGGGATGCTGTGCGAGCAATTGAGGAGGGCTCAGAACACCACTGCAAAACTTGCGTTATCAAGAAGTATGCAACATGTTAGGAATGTCTGCTTACCATCATTAGATCCCTTTGCCAGCATTTTTGATCGTACGTGCCATATGAACTTTCAACACGTAAATTACTTTATGTGGAATTCATATTAGTATGTGGTAGAAAAGATATAGATGGTGTAGTGGGAAGTGGTGCACACTGTCGCAGACATGGTCTGGAGATCGTATCCCGATGAACACTGCCCAAGCCAACCAACCTTCCATCACTCCGAGACCTACTAAGTGGTACCAGACTCGTCTGAGTGGATAAATAAACTTACTTGTGTATTTCCTGGTACTGCAAATCATTGGAGAGGCCAAATACGCATCCAAAGCACTACCACCTTCCTGAACAGAAGTAAAATGCGGTTGTGCATACCAGGAACAGGATTGATCAGTGCCAGAACACTTTAAGACTATATGTTGTAGTAAGCATTATTAGAATGAACCTATTAATGTTTTCAGGATCATCAAGAGTTCTGAACCGTCTCTCGCATGACAAGCTTTTTGGGTGTCTACTGAGGCCTGCGAAAATTGAGATTGGGGACCGGAATCCTGTGGTATCGGTCATCATAACATGGCTTTGTGTTGTGGTCGGTCATTTTCATTCATTTCACATCTTTCGATCAAGGGTCAAGAGGATGACAGTCGCTGCGTTTGAGCTGAGTCTCCTACATGCGATCCCTGGTTGGTCTGAAACAACCAGCCGCAGTACCACTTTTGTCACTTTGCTACCATCCGATGGGACGACATTTATCCTTGACATTTATTCTTGGGAAAGTGCTTTTCCCTTACTTCTTTTCGCATGCAGTCTTTTTTCGCATTCAGATTCGCAAGGAGGGATGACAGATAGAAGAATCAGTACAATGCGAATGCATAGCAAACTATGTCGTTTCGACTTTCACTCTGTTAAATACTGACAAAACGCAAGAAGTGGTGCTGCGCTGAGGGTGCTTATATTAGGACCACTTGATATGCTGTGGCTGGTTTCGCTGTGACAGTGTTGTCTCTGCTCAGTGCTCCATGTTTCTCAGTGATCAGCTTTACTTTTAAGGGCGTCTTCTTGGTTGGAGCCATGAACAAAATCGCCAAGCTGACATCTATATTCTTCCTTCTTTCGTACATGGGAGTAAATATTGCTTGTCTCGCTCTCGAGCTAACTAGCGCTCCGAATTTCAGGTACTTTTTCCCTAATCAGTGTCGGAGATTTCGTTCAAGCACATCGAAGCACTAACTGCTTTCCAGACTCATAACAGTTAATAACAGCATAACATGCCAACACTAACACTTACTTTCTTTGTTCCTCTTGTCGCAGAACAGCCATCACCTGACCACTGAAAACCATGTCATCAGTTTAGATTACATCTCAGGCTTCTAAAGTTCGAGGTTCATACTCGTAAAAAAAGAAAAATGAATCATGCTTGCTCGATTTTTTCCGTTCCTCAACATCTTTGAGGAGATTGCATGAACTTCATCGATAACCTTTTTTGTGTAACCGACTCGTACAAGATCACCGCATATTTTGTAGGCCTACATTCAAATATTTTGCGTGGTGGACATGCGCTCTCGGCGTGGTTTGCACCACAACGATGATGTTGGTAGTGGATGCATCGATGAGCGCCATAGGTGTTGTAGCGCTGATGTCACTTATCATGGTGCTGCACTACCAAGTAAGTTTTTCCATTTAATAACGATGCCTGTGTTTCATCAAATTTTTCTTCGATTAGTGAAGCTCTTTTACTCAAATTTCAAACTTGCGTATATGTTGGTTTATCAGGCTCCTACAGTATCGTCAGGTTCAATTTCACAAGCTCTTATTTACCACCAAGTCAGGAAGTATCTCTTGCTATTAGATGTCCGCAAGGAGCATGTGAAGTACGTGTGCAACACTTCCTTTCATATGAAAGATGAATAATACGTTTACTGATTGTAGATATTGGCGCCCACAGATCCTGCTTCTTGTTTCGAGGCCATCATCTTCGTGTCCATTGATGGATTTTGTCAATGATCTCAAAAAATCTGGACTCTACGTTGTCGGTCATGTGCGAAAAGGCGTGCTAGATTCAAGTAAAGCTGTTGATCCACTTCAGCAGGTGCGTTTAGTTTTACATGTTGTCATTGAAATGGTTTTTTGACATCTCTTAATGCTGAAGGTGTTCCCTTATTGGTTATCTCTGGTGGATTACCTGAAACTGAAGGCTTTTGTCGAGCTCACCCTTTCAAATAGTATTCGAGAAGGCATTCAACAGGTTAGTGTCATTGAGTTGTTATGCCTTATAATTAGACGCACTGAATCAAACAGTTTTCTCATTTTAGTTAATGCGGCTCTCTGGATTAGGCGCTATGAAGCCGAACACAGTGGTTTTAGGATTCCATGAAGCCACACCAATCGATGTGGCGCTACAGGTGGATAGTTTTCTTAATAGCCTTTGTGGACAATAGAGGTTGTGCACTCATTAATCTCTTGGAAGAGAAGTGAGTAGATCTGAATCAGTGTCTCTTTGTTGCTGTAGCAGTTCAATTGTTTTCGAAATTCTGATAAAATTCCTTACACCATCGCTATCAGAGCACGTTGGTCCGTCAGTGTATTTTAGTAGGAAATTAGCCGGCTTTGGTATTCTCAAAGGCTCAGATTTGTTCACCTTGCGTAGAGATCATGAAGCAACTGAGGGTTAAAAATAACGGTGATGTCTTGATGTTTCCTTCAGAGGCGCCACTGAGGTATTGTCTTTCAGGAGTCACAACTTTTGAAGGATTTGCGATACTCAAAAATTGATCGAGCTGCTGTGGTCGAATACTTCACTGCGGGTGATTTCATGCCTAAGGTAAGTGTACTGCCTCCCCAATGTTGTATTCTGCACTTCAAACAGGAGAGGGAGACTTTTAAAAAACTCATCGGCTAACACTCACGACGCAAACTCACTCCCTGAACACATTTGCCGTTTCCAGCTCGTTCGGAAATAACTTCATCCATTTTCTTCTTGATCGTGATCAATATGCTAATCTGAAGTCCCACCTTCCAGGAACTGAATGGTAATATGGAGCGACTTTCGTCATCCGAATATGTCAATGTTTTGAAGGATGTTCTGCATATGACAAAAAGTTTGTGCGTTGCAAGACACTTTCATAAAATGGATAAGGTTAGCTAGCACAAAAAATTTACTTGTTTTTGTTCATGCTTTGCAGCGAATATTGGTCATAACAAATTCGATGTGATTTTTATATCTGACGGGGAAAGGATAGTCTCAGCCCATAGAACTCTTAGTAGAGACCCGACCATGGCGGTAAAGTTTGCGATTGTTTACCAATGTGAAAATGCAAGGTGCAAAACGTCTATCCCAAGAACGTATAGTCAGAGGGAATAATTGAAGAGAATTTTTCACCGAGAAATGAGGAGTGCATAGGTTCCACTAGGACTGCTATCATGTGAAAATATTCCAGCGTGAGATTTCACATCAAATGACATATTTTTGGTTGTACAACTGCCTCTCCTTTTCAGGAATCTCTTTCTCAGACTTGGAATCAAAGGCGATACATTGACGTTTGGCCTGTAGATTTGCAAAGACCCGTTGAAACAGGGCTAGGATGGGACAACAGGTTTGTCATTTCTAATCATCGAAGAACCCACATCTCATATCATCAATCTCTTTTCAGTTCCTTGTTTTTGCTTCAACTGGCGTGTATTCTCTCCATGTCATCTCGGTGGAGATCCCATGCACGCCTAAGAGTGTTCATATGCGTTAATAGTTTGCAGGTAGGAGTAATTCTCGGGAGACGGGCGTTAGGAACGATTTTAGGTAATCGATTTGCCGCACGCTGTCGGCGGCTGTCGCGTCTTTCGCCGTTATTACAGTTCTAGCGTTCTTCATACAGCTCAATCGATATGCGATCATTATTTTACGCATAATTCTACTGTTAGTACTTTTGTTCTTGTATTTCTTACCCATTGCTGCATCCTGCTACATTCCTTCGCGCGCGACACCCCTCTCACCGCGACGCGACCATTTCGTTCCTAACGCACCACACCCGTAATTCTCAATGTCTGTTCCATCATTAGAGCGGGATGATGAGAGCGGGATCACTGTCAGTGCTTAGCGGGTTCAAAATGAATGGTCAGATTTTTTGGATAGTGTTTTGGATCTCCTGCCTAATTCTTTGAGCTCATTAAATAGAAAAGTTGTTTTCACTTATCAGAAACTCTTTACTAATAAGTCACGATGTGTTCAATCTCGAAATTGTTACCATTGAATTTCGAAATTACCAGCCGGCTCGCTTGGCTTAGGCCAGGCTTCCCTCCTTCTTCGAAAAGTTGTAGTTATCGGCTAACTCCTCCTTCACTGATACAAGTATTTTTCTGTACACGAATTTTGACACAGAACTGACAGGGTAGTGCAAATGATATTCAGAGTAATTTGTGCTTACGCCTTTAATAGGAATACTTGGTCTTTTGCTCCCTTTCTTAAAAATAAATACCCATCAAAGGTTCAACTAATAGGCAACCAAAGCCTTGGGCGGTACCCAATAATGTTACTAGTGATGGTTCTGGGGATGTTTCAGTGCTGTTAATGGCCGACCGGCTCAACACGTACGTGTGAGTGCCGATAAGCTATGGCATATAAGCCATTAAGAAGGCGAGGGGGGCAAACGGGGTCCCGGTAGCGTAAGGGATAGCGCACTGTGCCCGGGAAGCGCAGGTACGGTTCCTAGTCCCGTCCGAGACTGAAGTTTTGTCCATAAATCACCAACCTTGTGAGGCTCTAGGTTCACATTGACAATTCTTCCCGCCCCTGTCGGAGGGGTCTAGCCCTGCTAGCTGCTATAAGTGTTCCCATCGTACTCCTACCTGTTTTCAACGCTATAGGCCCACGGAAACAGGAGTTAGGAATTTACGGTGAAACACACACACTGCACACACACCACACACACACTGTACCCACACTATACACACGCACACATTCACACATACACCAACAGAGGCTTAGCGAACTCCATCTAGTAGGATATATCGTTTGTCAAAAAACGTTCAAATAAGTAAGTGACTTGGAACAGAGATTATTACTTGACTAACATTGTTCGCGATGTGTTATCGAATATTGATGCAAAACATCTATTCAGCCCCAGAGCGTTCGAACCAATGTGTAGTAGAGGTGTTGGGATGGTGACACTTATTCATCTGTATTGAATTCGATCAGCCGATAATTGGTCAATTTCTTGAAAACGTAACATGCTTCCCTAGTATCATTGCATTCAAACTGATGGAATGTTATGGCACCGGTCAAATCAGGCCCTACTGCAACCGATATCAGTCAAACCTGCGTGCATGTTTGGAAGTATTGTTTAAGAAGTCGATTTAGGATATGCATCGTCGGGATCGGCAGTTGAAGCAAATGTTGGATACATTACGTATCAAGGCAGAGTCGGTCGTTGTACCATGGGATCATGTAGTCTGTCATTTCCCACAGAATGGGCCCTCAATAACGGCCCAAAGGTAAGCCTTCCTTCGCAGCAAAAGTGCAATTATTGATTATGGAGTGAGTTGACAAAACTATGTAAAGCAATTTTTGAACTTTATGAAGTGTAGATAGCTTGGCGCTTTCTTCCTTCAAACTGTGCGTAATTAATAATAGTTTAGACCATCAATTGATCTCCCTGCGCCTTATCTTACTGCCTTCAACGAGATGATCAAGCGGTATAGTGAGGAGGCAGCAATAACGCTTCTGAATTTGCCGCTTCCTCCTGATGACGCGAATCGAGATGCTGAAAGGTTTGAATTTCCTTTTTTTACCAGATTTATACTGGAGCACTGTTGAAGCACATGCGAATTAGCTGTGACAACAGAATTTCCTACACATAACAGGTATCTGGATCAAATTCGCCGTCTGACAGATGCACTTCCACCGACGCTGATGGTTCATGGTGTTTCATCGGTTATATCCACAGCATTGTAGGATCTTACTCNGACATTTCTCTAAGCAACTTATTTATCTGTCCATGTATGTATTTTGTAATTGAGCGAATTCTATATCCATCTCGAATGTGCGTAGTCTGTAACCCTAAATGGTGCTAAAGCAACATATAGTAATCGGTGGTAACTGGGTGTTCAATCCTATATAAGTATAGATCTTATTCTAATCAATAGCTAGAGAAAGCTGTCCTATACCCTTTTTAGTTGCTCTACTTAAAGTTAGATGGAGCTACAGCCCTTTTCAAAAATTTATGCTACAGTTGTTCACGTTTACTATTCCTCCTCGCCTTTTTCTCCATGTGGTGCATTATGCTTTTTCTCAGACTGTGTTTCCAACGTTGTATAGCCTACGGATTGTCAAACAGTGTGAGCCACAGCGTTGAGTGATTTTTCACCACAACGAAGTTGTGCGCTACTTCGAGTTGAATCCGAGCGGACTATTTTATGATTGTTCGCGGCGCATTAATATGAAACTCCGGAGATGCCGGAATGGCCATATGGTTGTTTGAACAAATGGCGCAAGTTTTATGACGACTTTCGGTAGGTAGTGGTCGCCAGCGAAAGAAGCTAACTCAGGAAATGTTCAAAAATATCTTTTTGGTGATCCATTTTTGAATAGAAAGGTTATGAGCTTGTTGTAGGGAACTCGTGGCTTCTTTCAGATCAACTTTGCTCACAAGTCTGAAAGCTCTAGTAGCCTAGTCCGCGTCAATGATTACACAACGCGTGGCTCACGCTTCCCAACAAGTATTGTCCAATTTCNTAATATTATTTCGATTTTATGACATCACCGCTAACACGTGAAACGTCCAGTTTTTACTTACATTCGATGTCTGTGATAAAAGGTGGTTGTAGTAAAGATAAAAGCGGTGCGATTCTCTGATACGCAGCTTAATTCTAAGTATTGGTTGAAGTAGGATTTTGTTCTTGGTAAGGGTTTTGTCGTCTTGTGACAAAAGTGACAATGACATAATCGAAAATTTGTTTAATGATTTCACCAGATACTAATAGGATTTTATTAAAGTGAACGGATCATGAACTGAGTAGCAAAAACATGGAGATTTACTAAAATACGATTGGGTGGACTGGTTCTTGATATTCACTTTCTCTGCAGTGAGACTTACGAGCTACTTGCGAGCTTCTGAAGCACGACTTATTGTTAGTATAGTATTACTGAAGGTCCGAACAAATTCAAGGAATAGTCATAACACATGGGAAATAACATTACTGCATTGAGAAGAACATACAGTTCTCTTATTACTGTGTACATACACTACTTAGGGCCATGCCCACGGAGCTGAACCAACTTGTTTTTGGTATCCGTTACCGAATCCGAAACTTCGTCCGCCACTTCGGCCTGATCCACCAAAACCAAGGTCGAAATCGCGGTGAATTGCGAGACTCCCCACTGGTGCTTGGATGCCCAGAGCAGTTGCAATGTTCACGTTTCCAAAACCTGATTGATGAACTGTTTCGGTTCTAGCAAGGCAAGGGCTATTTGTCCGCAGTAGTCATTCAAGATGAAATCTGCGTTTCGAATCTGCTAAACGATTCTTGGAATAACGTTACTGAATTGATTCCCCCTGAGTTATTCCACTGCACTAAACAGATGACTGAACCGAGCGAGCAAAGCTGTGGCTGCGCAACGGTGGTGCAGGTTCGGGTCCTTGATGTATGCGCGTGCTTTGTTTATAATGAAATCCGTTCTAAACGCTTACAAATGTTTCTACGCTCAATGTTGAGTATACTTGAAGCTCCCTTTTATTCTATAATACTAACATTTGAGATGAAGTTCGAGAACAAAATCTTTTTTTTTCTTCGCCGTCCGAATAATAGTGCAGCTCAACTCGAGCAAAAAGGAATTGCAAACCCTTGCCTCAAAATGGGCTTCGAGAAGTTTAAAGGAGAAAGGTGTAATATGACGCATTGCATCCATACGTTCTTCAACATGCTACTAGCGGAATATTCTCTCTGAAGCTGCTGTCATCGTATTTGTAAAAAGAGTTTTGCTCCTGCGACATAAGTGAGTACCATCTAGGAAGGAACGGAAGGGAATGAAAAACTCACCAACCATACCTTTTGATGTTACATAAACACCTTTGTTGTCGACTGGGAGGGAGAAAAATTTGTTGAAGAGGAGCACAATGATCCTTGGTAACAACGACGACGGGCGGAAATTCTCAGCAGCTCCCTGAGCTTACGGTA
>UZAF01020039.1:0-16415 GCA_900617895.1 Haemonchus placei | reverse complement strand
AAAAAAAACAAAAGTTAGTAGTCAGTCAGTCGGTAACAGTAAGGACCTACATTTCTTTTTCGAGATAAAACAGCTCGGTGATGTCGGTTTCTTTTCAGCATAGCTTAAAGTCGAATCAATTGCCTTGGTAAAGAACACTCGGTCATAAACCCATTCAGGCTGAGCTCTCCCAAAATGGCTCATTCGAGTGTTAAGCAGGATTTCTTGAGCTTGTGAAACGATCGGCAAGCTGTCATGTCCAAAAGCACAGGTCACGATAAAAATAGTTTCTAAGATTTCTCCATAGGATGAATTCGAGGCCCCCTCGTATATCATATGTGACGCTATGAGATCGGAAAACGGCCTAATTAAGGCGTTATGAAGGCTCAAGGATTGGCCCGTGTGAATCCTCGGACGAGTTTCACCGGCATTGTAGAGGCTGCACCAATCACAAGGGAACCCATGTAGAAGGTTCAAACAACCTGTCATGACCCATAGCGACAATGAAAAACAGTTCTGTACAGTTCTGGCTTGATGTGGTCAGCTCTTTGCGCAAATGCAACGACTGGAATCTCGTCCGAACACCCCTTCCATGTTATTTTCATCATGGAAACCTCGTCCAACCTCTATTTTCCCTACTTTCGAGGAGCTATATTTTTCTCAAAATTGGCGAATTTTTCGCTTTCTTCACTACCGACGACCTATTCCCAACCTATGCTTCCACGGAAAAAACGGAAGATGGATAGGAAGATTTTGACATTAGCTTAGCCATTCCCATAAGCCGCCGGTTGTTAAATTACAAGGGTGGAGCCTAACATCACACAGACACATCACCAGTGAGAGGAAAGTTCCACAACCATTTTCGTCCAACTCCATCGAAAAACAAAGAGTATTCCTTTTGTTGTCAAACACAGTCATGACTTTGTAATTTGCTCCCCCAACTAAACTACTACTTACATTTGTTTTAGATGGGAAAGGGAAAGGGAATTTGTAAAAATCAAACTTCAGCGCTGCCGTTTATCTTAGCAATTGTTGAAGTGGATAACCATCCACTCCTTCTAGACCGTATTCACGGAATATTTGTTCCAGACGGGTCAGCGACGTGGTACGGCGACTATGGAACGAAGATGGAATCCGTGCCTTCTATCGCGGTGGCTTGACCATGTCCATCAGGGGATTTATCGTGAATGCCGTAGTGTTTCTTATCTACGAGAAGACATTCTCCATAGTCCACACCTCAACGGGTCTCACCCAAACTGCCTCTTGATCTCACTTTTACCGTTCCCATTCATGACTTCAGGCTTTCTCACTTACCCTGTTATTTATTTTATGATTTATTGCCAAATTCAGTGGTAATTACAACCAAAGAACCTCAAAGAATTTTGGATAGGTAAGAATTAAAGATTCTTAGTGTATTTTATGAAGCTTTCTCTGATTTTCTACCATTGGCATGGGTACAGCTGCCCCTGCTCAATACACATTTATGTTGTTGTATATGAATGTAGCCCTACGGTTTTCTTAATGTTTACATAAACAAAAGCTTTATCTCTCGTGAACTGTTCAAGAGTAAAGGCAATAAACGTACCAGATTCGAGTTCTTCTGGAAGCCACAAGCAAGTTGGGAAGAGCTTTTGTTTGCTTTCTCTTCAGATGGATTCATGTCCCTCAGTTCATGCCAGCATGTCCTAGAAAATAGAACCTTTTTATTTATCGATTTTTCGTAATAAAATACCTTCCGTTGATTAGCTCCGCTTCCCTGTTTTCTGATTCTTTTCTCTTTTACCCGAACGGCGTGCTGTGCTCTGACGGGGAAGACTTGGAGTTTTAAAGGTAAGATAAAGTAGTCGTCGTGGAACCACCGTTGCCGGCTGGCCACGGGAATTCTGGGAGAAATACCGGCATCAGCCATGGCACCAGGTGACTCACACCCACCGCAACCGTAGAGAATATTTGACATGGCGGCATTCTTCACACCAACTTACAATGACATTTTATGAAAAGGGAGCTCTTTCAGCAAAACTCAGGCCATCAATCTGAAAGTAATGAAGCTCACATACTCCAAACTTTGCCCCATTTGGCACTTACGTGCACGGTTGGCGAAGCTCCAATTCCATCGGTGCTGTAGGGTAAAGCCTATATGAATTCGACTGTGAAGTGTAAGCAAAAACTAGGCGGAACCATTGCAGAAGCTACTCTGGCGGTCTGGTCGGTATCCATTAAATTTAAGCTTTCTTCGAAATATGTGTGACAAGTTCATGAGCTAATAATGTCGACATGACCGCCATCATACTTGAGAGTAGCCAAGTATCCTCCAAGTCTGCGTTGTCTTTGACGTCTTTGCCTTATGAAGAAGAACTTCTACAGTCAGGTTATTATAACGATGGCAGAACAGGGTAGAGTAATGCATATAACCCTGGTTATAAAGCCCAAACCATGGGGCAGATAGAGAAGAAGTACTGGTTGAAAAAGAAGTCAGTGAACAGATTCATCCAAGGTATGGTAATGACCCGCAGTACCCGAGTAATCAACCACTCGAGTACCCGAGTAAGTTCCATGGACGTTGGTGAAGACTGAACGGCAACTGGGTGCCCATAAGATTGAAACTGAACATTTCCGGACCCGAAGTTCTTATTGACTGCTGAAATTTCGCCGCGGTGCGCGATGCGAGGGGTTCACAAGGATGGCTATCTGTGGGCAAAACTTCTCCCTCGAATAGGATTCGAACCCGTAAATGTGCTTTCTGGGCACCGTGCTCAAGCACTGTGCTTGACTGTTACGGCCGTTCACGAAAATCTCCACGACAACGCCCCCCCCCCCCATACCANCCAGAATTCCTATCACAAAAAGTGCTAAGTGTGTTGATATAAGTAAGATGAGAGCCAGTTGTCACGTATTCTCATGAAGAAGGTACTTACCCCTCTCATGAGAGGTTAAGTACCTGCCACATGAAAAGGGTAAGTATCTCATGACAAGGGTAAGTACCTACCACATGAGAATTGGCTCTCATCTTTTGTATATACAAACAGTTTTCGTATTTGAAGTCGTAAGACATTGTTTACCCTAAGTTTGATGTTTATTTTATCGTAAAGCATTTGTTTAGTACTAATCGACCTAGCACGTACTTAGCATGTTTACCGAATGTTTTTGCTGCTCAGATCGGCCGCGTACAATACGCTTTTCTACAAACATTGGATATGATACGTTATCGCGCAGTACACTATGTAAGCAATGGAACGCAATCAGCACATTTTTGCTTCCGTCGTCGCCATCTGATCGGCCGGCCGTGTAACCCCCGCATCATCGAGGAATTTGCGACATTTTTCTCCAAGTAGCTTCCGTCTCTCTGCCCCTGTGCTCACCTACACTGTTACACCTATTTTTTATATAAATCTTAACTTTCTCTGCCCTTTCCCTAGTCCGGAATGGTACTTCCCAGATTTCAGAAGTATCTTTTGTAGGCTTAGTGCGCGAAGGTGGTGTAGTGACAAGTGGCGCACTTCACACATGCATGTTCATGGGTTCAAATCCCGGGTCGTTATCCGCTTAGGCCATCGAATCTTCTATCTTTCCAGGGTCGGTGAGTTGGCACCAGACTCGTCTGAGAAGATAAAAGCTCTGACTTGTACATCGGCTGGCCACCGCGAGTCATTGTATAGGCCACATACGCATTCAATATGCCACTACAATTCTGAATGCAAGTTGAGTGCGGAGCGCATCCCTCATATAGGATTGATCAACGCCCCAGTATTTTATCCTTTACACTTTAGGTGCTACAGTTTGCACTTCGATTGACTATCGTTCATAACCTTGCCCATGTCGATAGCGTTGTACTTTGCTAAAGCAAAGACAGCCGCCTGATAAGGAATCACNGCAGTCAACGAATTCTTCTTTCTATCCATTTGTCAGACACTACATGGTTTCAGCAGCATCGGTTTCCCTAGGTACTGCATAAAGGATAAAGGATAAAGTTTTTGACGTCGTCTGAGGGATGCGCACTTGACTTTCATTCAGAATCGTAGTGGCGTAATGAGTGCGTATGTGGCCTATACAATGACTTACGGTGGCCAGCCGATGTACAAGTCAGCGCTTTCATCGTCCCAGACGAGTCTGGTACCAATTCAACGACCCCGGAGAGATAAAAGGCTTGGTTGGCTTAGGCGGGTATCAATCCGGGGTTCGAACCCCTGACCGTGCGTGTGAGATAGTGCACCGCTTGCCACTATACCACCCCCGCCCTAGGTACTGCATATCACGAAAAAAAGGATCGAAAAATTTACGAAAAAGTCGGCGTTCAACCGTCACTTCTGTCCAAGCTCATTCACTTTTATCTTTGGAAACAACTCCTTCAAAAGGGCCACAAAAGTGAAAAAGCTGAAGCTGCTCAACGATTTTCTATTCACCTTGAATATTTTTGTTCCTTTCGATGACCCAATACATACACTAATGTCAATTAACAGCCTTGCCTAACAAAGCTTCTTATTAATGAAGTTCTCGCATGCAGCTAGAGATAGCATAATGGAACCACCAGAAATTGTACTGAATCTAAAAGCTCCATTTGTTATTTATTGAATCTAATTTTGGTCATAAAACTTACCATAAAACATCGAGTCGAACACTTTGAGCTAAACCATCGGATTTCCCTAAAAAGGCCGTCCGGTCGAAAGCAAACACAGCAAGCCCGAATAAATTATTAGTAAGTAAATTTTGGAAGAAAACCAAGTGCATGGATCAGCTTAAAAAGCCCGGTCTCGTCAGAAAAGTTTCATGTTCTCGAGGAGAACATTAAGTGCTGTGGCAGCAATTCGATTAGGCCCTTTGAACTTACAATCAGATCGCGAGAACAAAAGAATGAAGTTTTCTGTGTTCAATTGATTACAAAGAAATTCTTTCCCCCTAATCAGTTCAGAACAGCGACAGTTCCACATCTTCCAGAAGAAATAGACGACCCCTGCGACTTCTACGTGAACCTCATCAAAACTTCTTCTCTCTTTCCTTATTTGCCTTTGCGCCATTCATTTGAATTTTATCTGAGGACATAGTGAGTCACAGGGATAGCACATTTCCATGTCCATTTTGGACCTCCATCTTCTTCAATCCCCCAAGTAGGAAAGGAATTTACTGAACATATGATAGCTTATACCCCCTTTCTTTTTTAGAGCCTCCGCTGGGAACGGGGGGCGTTGTAAAGTCGGTGGGTGATCCATGCCCCTTTTTTTCTAGGTACGGATCCTTGAAAAGGGTCTGCTACGCATGTACCCCTCTGAGTCATTTCGGCCATTCCGAAGAGTAACTAACTGTACTGCTATCTCTACATTCAGCTTTATTAAAACTGACTTTCCCACTCGGCTGATCACTCCTGGCTGGGATANGTAGAAAACCGAACAGATCCTTGTCACTCTTCTGCTAGCAATAGCATAAGCCGACAGCTGCACATACATACATCTCACCGAGTTCAAATGGAAGTCGAAAACATGGCGCATTCCTTGCTACTTTGTATTTGTGCTCTTATCCCTCTCACTCTGATCCTTATCGGAGAAGAAAGCGCAAGAAAACTTAATTTTACCAGGCGACCCAGTTTTTTTCAATCGCATGAAGATGCTTGTAACTGGCCTCGGTTGCGTTACCTCCGACAACGTTCTGTCTACGAGTAAATCGGCTTTGGTTTTTTTCCCCTTCTACTCATCGGCAATATTGAAATCAGACGATCGCTATACAAATAAAGTGTCAAGCACGTGAGCGCGGGAGTTCCATCACACAAACCTTGGGAATTTTTCCCACAGCCGAGAGGGTTATCCCGAGAGCTTCATGATTGAATGGATAGCCACTTTCCCTCTCTCTCTCCTTCCGGGCGTACCGAAGTCGGAAAGATTGGAATTCTATGTCTTTTGACAAGTCTATCCTACCTTTGATCGAGGGAGGGACTAATTGACTCACGTCTTACTTATTCTCAAGCCCTTTGATCAACGAGTTGGAAGCTTAGAAGGTCTCTAATGATGACTGAAGGAAAGGCTCAGAGGAAATGAAGTGCGAAAGCTCTGCAGCTTGGGAAAGATCTAATGAAACGACTACGCGCTAATTGATGGGATCATTAGAAGTTCAACAGTGATTGGGCAGCTCTTCTATTCCAGCTTAACGGGCAGCAAAGCAGACAGCTGATACCTCAAAAATAAAGACTGTGTAGAGCTGGAAATTATCACAGCACTCACTGAATATCTAGACGAAATAGTCCCTGAAGGTTTCACCAACTCAACGTTTATCCTGCCGAAGTTATCCATAGAAAGAGATGGTCTATCTGCTTCGGGAATCGAATCTTGGATCGATATTCCCCTAGGCCGACCAAGCCTAGGGTCAGTTATTTGGTACCGGACTCCTCATTGAGGACAAAAGCACCGACTCGTACATCAGGTGGCCACCGCACGTCATTGTATAGGCCATATACGCATTCAAAAAAGCGCTACAATTCTGGATGTAAGTCAATGCCAGGGCGCATCCCAAAAATATGAGTGATTAATGCCAAAAAATGTCTAGCTTCATCCTCGGAGCTTATCCATTAAAGTATAAGCTTTTAGGTCATTCTGAGAATATTTTCAAAGTAAAATAGTGTTTGATTGAGCTAAAGTTTGTTCCAAAGCAAAAAAACTGACCTTATTGTAAAGCTATATATCAGCTGTTCACAACGCTGACACCGCCATCAATCGGTCACACTGACAGTCACCATCCAGCTCGTGTCTTCTTCGATGTTCGCTTAGTTATGAAATTCTTGAATTTCATTACCAGTTCCTCTATAATAACTTCACAAAAATGCACATTCCATCCATCTGTCAAAGTCCATTACCTATTTGCTAACCTGGGAACGAGCACCTTTCCTCTCCCTACTCCCCCTATCCCTTGACCCTCCACTTTCTTAAACAGGTCACTTTACAAGTTGAGTAAACACCAGAAGGTCAACACTTTTGAAAATGGAAGTCAAATATGGGAGAACTAGTTCAATAAAAACCAAAACTACACAGTTATACAACACACATCTTTGGTACTACTCAGTTTCGTAGGAGTAGGAGCCTATATTTTTTATTGGACTACACTTCTCTTCATCACTTCGCAATTTTCATTAAAATGGTGATTTCCTGCTCTCCTATTCGATTTTATTCACATGCTTCTTGTATATTGTATCTCAGTGAATTTTTAAAAGAACTCCTGTGATGGGCTCCGGATAAATAAACAAATAAATAAATAAGTGAATAAGTAGTATCTCAAAGTTTTATTTACCGTGTGAATTGATTCCTGTAGCTTTTTCTAAATAGATGAGCCGATTAACTCTAGCAGAGCTTTTCATCATCCCCGACATGTTTGATACTCATTAAATGTCTACAGAGGACTGGAATACTAGGTTGGTTTGGGCGAGTAGGGATTTCGGATTCGACCTTGGGACCATGCATGTGATAGTGCGCCACTTGCCACTACACCACCCGAACAAATATGCTCTCCGAGGTATAACATAGTCACGAGTAACCAAATGGTTTTATCCTATGAATAGGAGATACCATTTGATTTTATAGGAATTTACTAATATTTTTCGTGCCGTATCGTTCAAAGACAGCTCGATAGGCGCTAGTAGTAGGCGTGTTCAAGGCGACTACACGACACACGCAGCGGCGGCCTTCCGATTCAATTTCAATTTCTCCAAACTCTGATACGAACTCTCTCTACTATCACCTTATCACTGGTCCATTTCCGTCAGGCTACTCTAACAGACCCCTTACTATACAATTTAGTGACTACGGTTTGCATTGCTATCTCTCTGTAAGAGGTCTTTCTTCCCTTGACACCTTCTTTTTGACTATTTCGTTGTTCAACGAGGGCAGGCCGACATTGATCAGTCAGGCAGTAATGCGCTGTGCATTCGAATTCCTTTTAATTTTTGGAAGCATTTGCATGCATTAGTAGTCCACACAATGATTGCCGATACCCGTCACTTTGCGAGTCAGCCTAGCTGACCTTGACAAGATGAAATACCCGGATGGCTCGAGCACATTGGGACTTTCCAGGGTCGTTCGGGAATTGTTCCGTACCATACACCCAGTGAATATCTCCATACCTTGCTTTTACGAGTTTAGTACTTGATATCCTTATCCCATGTTCTGGCAAGGGATTATTCGGGAACTCCATGATATATGTAGGTGACCTGAGTTCCATTGTATGCCATCCTTTCGATTGGACTCAATATCGAGCCCGTTTATTGATCCAGTGCGTACGCTTTTTTTCTTTTTTTCAACCATCTAATAAAGTCGGTAGGGTGATTCCACTGCTCTCCTGGTGAATAAATTCCATCAGTTGCCCCGCCGCCTCCGCCTCTTACAAAATAATGCAAATTAGGCAATTTGATTAATGTTGCTCCATTTGTCAGTGGCCTGCATTCCTCGATTTTTTGCCTTTTTCCGCAATAAGGTGAGACGGTGACCGAAGATCAGGCAACTGCGCGGAAGTGAAGCGGATGTAGGCAGAATCGGACCTTGACCAGGGAACCGATTCCACCACCTACTGTCACCCATTTGATGGCTACTGAGCTCATCTGGAAAGATAAGTACCACATATCTGGCCAGTAAACCTTTTATAGTCAATGTTGGGCCTATTCCCAAATGTTTTACCCTTTTGTAGACTTGCCGGTCGTGAGTAGGAGCACAGGTGGCTCAGATTCCCGAGACGATGCACCGACTATCATTTGCTTTGCTTGACTCAGTGAATTAATATCACTTTTGCGAGATAGCTAAGCTGTTTTAAGCCCCCAATAGAGAATAATCCAGGTTACTAAGCCACAGCATGTTCCCTAATGCAACACTGCCCGAAGGATCGACAGGATCCGATAGAAAATGAGAAAAGTCAAATCATATTTTGACAACCGGTTTCCCTAGGATTTGAAAAAACTTGGCCCTTACATTAATAACTGAGACTCATATTTTGCATTGCTTTGATAAATTTCGGTATTTTGCTTTGAATGGCTGTTAAGTTGGGCAAACAGTCTACTGTACATACATATTTCCATTTTAGAATTGAAAACAACCCACTCTTGTTTGATGTATCATAGCCATAATCGGTCATTAATTTGTGCGTTTACACTTGAAATTTGGTGACATTCATTCAGTTTTTTCGGTTCAAAGATCCGTTTCGTATTTGCATCGCGAAACATCCCCTAGTTTAAAGTATGGCATGTACAGGACTTTTATTTATAATAAATAACGACAGGCGAATAAGGGTCTCAAGCTTTAGAAATAAAAGCGAAAAAAAAACCTTTAAACTCACATCTAAATTTTTTGTACTGTGGCTCAACGGCAGACGGCGCTGCTATGATAGGCAAGAGATCGGACGGTTGGCTCCTGTCGTTGACCATTGAGAACCAAACGCACCTGGGAAGAGAAAGTATTGAGCTTCTAACAGAAGTTTCTCCCTGGCATTTCATTCAATATCCTCGTAATCTGTGCACTTACTCCTTCTGTTGTTCTGGAACAAATGGAAGAAAAGGGAGGGGTAATGGGACTGTAGAGCTTGGGAAAGTGAGCCATACACATTGGTGAACAGCAGGACAAATTAATTGCTCGGCATTGGTTGAGGGAAGCGGACGATTTTTTTCGAAGCCGTATACAGTGCTCCAGCAATAAAATCATGCTATCGGGCTGCCTACACCTTGACTAAGCGCCTCTCTAGCCATCAAACTCCCAGAGCCTTTCAGCTGATATCGGGAAAGGAGTAAGATGAATCTCAGAGTTCCCAAGGATTGGTATCTCTGGTGGTTGGACGAGAATGATCTGCCTCATTCGGTGAAGAGATCGATGGAAGATCTTTTAGTTAGAAGCAGGATGCATCACGACCGAGAATCTTTTCAAGAAGCAGCAAAAATGGGAGATTCATGAAAGGACGAAATTACTCCTCCTATTGCTAGCTCCCTAATCATTACAGATTCTAGTTACATTTGTTCCTCACTACCTCGAGAGCCTCCCAACCTAAATTGCTACTTGTGTACCTGAAAAATCGACTGTGTATCACAAGTTTCGATCTAGCAGATCTCAGCCCGCGATGGAGTCTGGCAGCAAACCCCGCCTATTTGGAGAACGCCCCGCCCAGCACTATTGGGTCTAGTCAAGCTCATTTTATGTCTGCTACTCTTTGACACTGAAAAATCATCACTCAATGTTGCTCCGATTGCTTTGTTGTCGATTTATTCCTATTTCTCAGCAGGGCAAACTGGGTGGGATAGTAGCAGTGTAAAGATCGGCGCTAATGAAGATGACGTCGAACGTCGGAGCTCAGTGTGGCCAGAAATCGATTGCAGCCTAATTGTAAAAGATTCATATCATTATCGAAAGAGGTTTTCAACCGATTTTGGCCACACTTGGCCTCGAATCAGTTGCCGAACAGCGAGCCGCACATAGAAAGAAATCTGTCAAGTCATTATTACTTTCACTGTTCATCGAAAATGACCTGAGTCACTAGGTTTTACCTAAGGGACTTGTCATGCAATCCACAATGCGTTAACATTGAAAAGTGTGAAGAAAAGGTGTCGTTTAAATCCCATCACGCTCTATGGCTCTATTCGTGAAATAGGTTTTTCACGGTACAATTTCCTCACATGAATAATTTGCCCCGGTGAAAGCTCTACTGATAAAAACCATGGGAACTCGTTTCAAAATTGCTTTCTCTGGCACGAACTGGCATCATTTCCAAAGTCATTTCTGACAATCATCGTTGTTTGGCTGTAAATGTTCTCAATTTAAGGGGGAAATCATAGGTTGATTCTGGAATGTTCGAGAAATTCGAGTCTATCCAAGTGCATTTTATTACTCGGAAGTATCTGATCCTTATTTTGCCTCTACAAGTATCAGTCCCATTTCCTTCACTAATATGTCATCGCATTTTTCCCGATTCCCGAAGGAATTCACCCAACTCGCTGAAAACCATCATAAAATGATAAAGTCTCTGATCATTTATCAATCCCGTATTCCCGTATTTAGATTTTACTCAGAATCAGTGGTCTTTTCATCGGCTTTCCCTTTGAAGCCAGCCCACGTGCAAGCCAAAGCTTTTGTCCTCTCGGATAAGCCTAGTACCAACGGACAGGGGTGAGGAGACGGGCAGTAGGAATGGTTTTGTGCGATCGATCCGCCGCACGCGGCTGTCGCGGATCATTCGCCTCATTATAACAGTTCCAGTGTCCTTCCTACAGCTCAATCGCTATGCAATCAATACTTTTGGCATGATTTGCTACCAGTTTTTTCGGTTCCTGTATTACTTGCTTGCTACTGCATTCTGCTACATTCTTTCGCGCGCGACGTCTCTCGCCGCGACGCGACGATTTCGTTCCTATTGCACCACAACACCCCAACGTCCTCATAAGAGCTTGATGAAGTTGCTTCTCACGATTCTTGCTCACGGGACAGTACTCCTACCGTAGACATTGCGGTAGGCCTCTCCATTGTCTGAATAAGTTCCTTTTGAGTTCTCTGGAGTACGTTTTTCATTATCGCTAATGAACGGCTTGATGTATTGATAACTTTAGCTATTGATAGCATCATATACTTGATGATCTTTCAGAGTATTTCCGATTGGTTTCACTTGTTCAGTTATTATTTGTTCGGGAAGCTTCCTTTTACGAAGTTTTTCTCGTCTAATGAGGGAAATTTCCAGCTAGCTCCCATTAAAATCTGTTCATTTTAGTTTATTTTGTCATTATTTTTATGTCATTCACTATTTCTAGATGGTATTTGTTAGCACAAAAAAGATGACCACGTCAAATGCCTAGTAAACTCAATTAACACTTATTACAACTTCAGGGTATGCTCTGGGTCTGTGCATTTCTTTTCGGGACCGTGGCCGCACTCGATAATGGTTTAGCAAGGTTGGTTTGAATTTTTTTCAACGATTACATAGAAAAATGGTGTAATCAACCCCCGGTATGCGCCATGGTTTCGACAATTGTTAGAAATTATAGCGGCACTTGATTGCGGTTGGGACCACGCAGTATCAAAGTTTCCAATGAGTGACTAGACAGGATAGATAAGGATAAATATCGAAGTCTTTGGCGTTAAACAGCCCCGTTTTCGAAACGTGCTTAGAAAGAAACCACTGAGTCCTAAAAGGACCTCCTAGTTCTTACTCAGAGGGGGAGGTTTAGAGGTCTCTTACTTCCCTAACTTCACTTGAAGGTTTTTAGCCACTATCTAGTTTTGCAGGTCGCATGTCATGATTACCACTTTTTTTAATGCTGAGTTTCCCAAAAGGACAGAGTTATATGACAAACGTTCCATATAAGGAATGAAATATAATGAATTTGCCTTTTTCAGGACCCCTCCAATGGGATGGATGTCATGGACGGCGTTCTACTGCCAGATGGATTGCGTCAAGTATCCAAGAAAATGTATCAACGAAAATCTTTACATGGAAATGGCAAACGCCCTTGGTGAGTTCCGTTCCATTTTCCTTCAGAAACTCCCAACTCCCAAAGTGTACGATGAAAACATTCGATAAGCCGTTCTCAAACAGGAATTATTGTATTTGTTGAAATTCAAAAGTTTCAGTTGTGGGAGGTTATCGAGATGCAGGCTACGTGAGTGTTCATGTAGATGACTGTTGGATGGGACGTGTACGAGATCCGGTAACTGGACGACTTGTCGCCGATCCCATACGTTTCCCCAGCGGGATGCATAACTTGGCCAGATACGTCAGTAGGTTCCATACCCGAGAGAAAACTTGGGATTTGAGGCTAAAATCGATTTTCCAGATGCACGCCAGAGGTTTGAAATTCGGCATCTACGAGGATTATGGTACGAAGACATGCGCAGGATTCCCTGGAAGCTTAGGGCATTTGCAGGTGAGCTTCAGATAGAGGACATAAGCGTTTCAAACACTTGTTTGCTTCTTAGGTTGATGCCAACACTTTCGCTGAATGGGAGGTGGATTATTTGAAACTTGACGGATGCAACGTCGATACTGATTTGATGCCTGCAGGTGGGTTCCCAATATATTTTCGGACTTCGACTGCTTCATGTCTTTCGAAAAATGTTTTCGAAAGAAGTGAAGCAGTCGAAACCTTCTTGATATTAATAACGTTCAACTTTCACTAATATTTCACAACGGTCATCCAAGTTAGGGAATTGTCAGCAGGTGTGGGGTATTAACCGAAAAATTGTCCTGAAAAAATGTTTGTAAGTGAATTGTAAATTAGGTTTTGGAGGAGGGGTAGGTATGGCTCATTCTTGCCATGACCTCACAATTGTAGCTCCGTACCGCTTTCCGACGAAAGCTCTCGTAGGGTAAGCAGGTGGGAGAGAAATATAGCTGCTGATAGTATTCTGTGTGGTGTCATACTTGTGAGAACATTCTTCAACGGCGGGATGAGAGTTGCAGTCTAATGATGATTTTATAGTCGTTAACAAGCAATTATTTCAAAATCAACATGCTTTCTCACATCACTATAAATTTGGAGTCAATGTTTCCTCTCCTTAGCATTTTCTAAAAGCGGTTCTGTTGGCTTGCACCATCAGTTACATACTAAAGGGAACAAACTCGAAGTCGAGTCTTTTCCAAGCCATCTTTCAGCAGCCCCTTGCGTACTTTACCAATTCATAACACAGAGCTCATCCCTATTTGATAAGTCACTTTTGAGTAAACCTTGGCAAGTTGAAAGACGCTTCCAGTTCATTGCTTGCCAAGTTATGCGTTCATACTTGCAATTTGGGAGCATACTAGAGATTTCTCCTCTGATTATTTCTCTTTCAATAAACGATCTTCCTCTTATCTCTTGGAAACATTGATCTCGTATGAGCAAGCAATCGACATAAAAAAGCCTCAGTCTCTTATTCAAAATGAAAGCTAGTTTTTAGAAGAATTTTTGAACTCACCAGCGAGTTCTGCCGTAATTCAGTTGAACGAAAATATGTCGGTACTGTTGGGGCTTCATTATCGAAGGGCCTTTTCCTCGATTGGTGTTTCGGCTCAGCCGTTCCCTTCGTCGGCGGGGTTCAGTCCTTACAGGAACCAGATATGCATGTAAAGCCTGTAAAGAAGAAATCATTTCTAGTTGACCGAGTTTTCCTTTGTAGCCTATCTATTACAGTCTATATCCTTCCCGGGATGTTCTTTCTTTTTTCTGTGGTGCAAACAAAAGCATGGCGTAATGTGACACGCAACAGCACTGATTGCAATCTTGGCTCACAGCATGACTCCAGCAGAGAAGGAAGTACAAATGCTCAGACTGATTCATAATGATTATGAATAAGTTGAAAAATACCCAATCGATCAGTGGTCCCCTTTAACACGCAACATTTTACCCAGAACGTCATTCAATAAACTCAAGAATCCCATTAGTCATACAACCACCTCGGGCTCTGTTGCTCCGGCTTTCAAGTCAGTTGCGGATCTAATATAACTGGATTGGTTCGGTCGAAAATAAGTTGCCGAACAGTACGTATGACAGCCATGACCCTAAGCATTCTCAACACCATCCATCCCAATGTTTTGTCAGAAATGTTATACAAGGCAATGTTTTTTGGTAGCTTAGGGTGTGTAGGTGGACAGTGGGTGAGGTGGCGGTCTGCAAGAGGACTGCACAGCTGTTTTTCAATTTGTTCTGCACTATGAGACATGATGACTACTCCCCAGCCGCCGCAGTACTACACTTCTCCATTGCTCCATTCTCCATTCAATACATAAGAAAAGTCCTATTGCAATTGATTGTGCAGAGGGCTTAAGAGAACGCCCAGTTAGTAGGTTTTTTAAAAATGGCGAACTACATAAGATCTATGGATCCAATACGCACTATTATTTCTCGGAATTTTTTGAGAGCAGGCCATTAAGCGACATATGCCAGTTGAAAATCAGTCTTGAATCAAAAAAGTGTTGAAGGGGGTCAGACAAAAGTTTACTTAGATGGGGAAAAATTTTTTCACGTATTAGTAAGCTGTGCGCATGACATTACTTAGCCACAGGGCAACTGAACCATTAGGAAGAAAATTCCATATCTGGACCTAACAAAAACAATTTACCCATCAAGTAAGTAGAACAACTATTCCTACCTTTTAATGCCTTTCGAATGGTATCTGACTTGATTTAAAGTAATAAAATCTTATAGAAAACCTTTCTGAGCAGAAAAAAAACTTCGTTATCTAATCGTCAGTAGCAATTAGTCGATAAGAAATGACGATTCTCTTTCAGTTTGTAAAAGCTATAGTTAAACAAAATCAAGACCACCCAATTGATATAAGGGTATGTATGATTCTGTCGAAGGAGGGTAAAATATTTCCCAGGCAACCGAGCTTTTTTCGAATGAATTTGAGACTTTCCAACGTCATAGTGACACCTTTGCATGACGCGGTAGTTTAAGGAACCTCCTGATTCAAGGGAAGATTCCAGACGATATTTTGAGTAAATTCATAAATTACAGAAAATTTTTGCACGTTCCCCGAATTTCCATTGACGAAAGGTACCCTCCAGAACCAACAAGTCGTTTCCTCTGTGTTTCATATGATTTTCAATCGCCCAGATAGAATGCAAAACGTTTCGCTCCCGGGTGGGCTCGAACCACCAACCTTTCGGTTAACAGCCGAACGCGCTGCCTATTGCGCCACGGAAGCACTGAGGGTGGCCGCCACTCATCTGCTCGCCTACAAACGGCACTTCTGCGCCGCTGCACCCGTTAATGCCCTTTACACCAATCAACAAAGATCGTTGCTTTCCCAACGAAGATTCCATAGAAACGTTTGAGCAATTTTTTTATATTCTAGTAGCTTTTGAAGGATTCATTTAATCACAAACGGAGCTTCAAACTGGCAAAAAGCCACTATTGGTTTGGTAAACAAACATCAAGATGCAGAACTTTTTGACACTTCCGAACGAAATCAAGATTTGGCTATTAAAAACAGTGTTACTGTCTTGGGAGAACTTTCCAGGAAACCAAATTTTTCGGAGATTAAAGCTGTTCAACTACTTGATGGCTTTCTCACACCATTCCGTTCCCCTATCGGCCTTGGCTCCTTCTTGCTCAATATATTTACCTATTCCTTTAATTTTTATAACCTATCGATAATACTACAGTACATAGAGGCACAGTATTTACAAAAATTGTTCAAGTTGCTAGTTAAGGTATAAAGTATGTGCGCACAATAAGTGCAAAGTCCCAGATGGCCTTTCCAGGTGTATCTAAAGGTCGAAAAGGCGACTATTTCATCTAATATTTAATGTATAGTAATTATACCAAGTCAGGCTAAATGTTTCAGTCAATCCATGGACTAGATAATCTGTACATTGAACTCGTAAAAAGTTTAATTCAAAAAATTGTAGAAAAAAAATTGTCTGTCAATGAGAAAAGTATAGCGTTGTGAGGTGAAAAGAGTCATTCCTTGGTGCCTTGAATGAAGACTTTCATTCAAGTTCTGATAAAAATCCGGGGG
>UZAF01020038.1:0-11457 GCA_900617895.1 Haemonchus placei | reverse complement strand
TCCGGTGGTTGAGATCAGTGTATGGTTCTACAAAAAGCTAAATTATCTGAAGCCATACCGCAAACGTCCCGTTTCGCTGGCGGCTCCGTTATCACAGCTTTGATGCATACGCTACCCGGGCAATCGACAACGGGCAATAAATTTCTGACCTGAAACCATGGAAAAAAATGTTGAAAAGTGAATAGCCATTTGAGCGAATTGGAATTGAAATTCGGCAGTGAATTTTGGAAGCTCGGAAATTCTACTACGCATGGTCAAAAATCTAGAATTCAGCTTGGTACTGCAGTTGTAATGAAACTTCTTTATACAACAGGCTTCTGACTCTTTTCAAAGAAATTTCTGGAAATTCATGGGTAAAATAACCATATGTACACGAAAAAAAAGCTTTTTAAACATGTCCTGTCTTCGAAAAGTTCATTCTTCATAGTCACTGATGTCACTAAGTCAGTCACTCAAATCAAGTCATCAGTCAGCCGCTTAGACTTGTCTAACACTCAGCATTTCCCACCTTCGACACATGAAGGTTTATCGTGTGCGTTGTAAAGTTGACAGCTAAGCTTGACACGTACCTGGTCACAGCTCTCGTTGGCATACCAAGGGAATTCTCGAAGAAACTGCAGCCTGTTCGTTTCTTCGTCTTTCGGCTAAAACAATGAACATTATCGAACTGTAGCCTGATAGCTTTCAGTTCTCTGACAAGTTCTTAGATGGGTGAGCTTGGAGGGCGTTTCGAGTCTTTCGCTGGAAAAAGGGAAAGGGTGCATATGTGGATGAAAAGGTTGAAAAGGATGGATGAAAAACGCCAAGAACTATGTAGAATACCCCGCCAGATCTTCATCTTTTCTATGTAACAGATAGGAGAGGTATACCAAGATCGACATCCACGGACGGAGAATAAAAATATCATTTGGAAATGAATTCGTATTTTTTCCTCACACTCCCACTCTATGGGGACATTCACGTGCATATGTCTCTTGAAGGTCCTGCTCCAGAAAAGTGTAATGATGGCGAAGAGAGCGCGAAAATGGGCGCGTTCAGGGAGTATAAGGCTTAAAAAATTAGTAAAATCATGGGTTGGACGAGAATAAGACGACAAAAGTTGCATGGAAGGAGTAATTCGACGAGCTGTTCACATGTTTGTGTCATTGCATTCAGTAAACTGCCTGTCTTCATCGTGTGCGTCCCGTTGCGATCGTGCAACCTCTACAGAATCTACAACACTCAAAAACTCGTCCGTCTGGGGCGTGTACGTCGGCTATGCCAGCTTTTCAGCTTTTATTACGCTCAATCTAGGCCCTTTTTCGACCTGACAGCGTCACTTGTGCTAGTGGGGAGGTCACAGATTCGAAACCTTAGAAACCATTTTTATCGCGAACTGTGCCTGGGTCTCCGTCCTTCTAATGAATTTTCACCAAAATTTCGTTTCCCGAAGTGTTGATCCAACGAAATGTGCTCAATAACACCGCTCCGACCGTCAAAAAGCCCCCTCCTACTTACCTCACCATGGAGGATGGTTTTTATGGAAGGTAAATAATAGCATAGAGTGATCGTGTCAAAATGAATTTTGAAAGGTGAGGTGCTGGCAAGGGCGTTTTCCACAGCTCATTACTTTACTTTTTATGTTAATTTGAAATGGTGTTGAAGCAAAAGCATCTTCGCTTGCAGGAGTTTACTCACTACTATTATAATGTTCCTTGCTAGAAATTATGGTGGACTGCTCTACTGGTGAGACCTTGATCCGGGAATAAATAGAAGCCGTTGTCTGGATCTCAAAAGTAGTCCAGTGGCGGTGCTAATTTCTTTACTGTCACGCTTTTTGCAGGACCTACCTCAAGCCGTTCCTCAGTCGGAGTAACATTGAAGCATGCTTGTATTTTGGTAAAGCTTGGCCGTCATTTTATGAGAAGTATCGGGCAAGAATCCCGAAGTAACTACCCGAATAGCTTAGCAGCTCAGCTCCTCCCCATTCCCATCACTGAGACAATTTTGTGAACATTCCGGTTTCATAGACAATATAAATTCATTTCAATTATTATCGTTTCGATACGAGTAGTGCTAGAGCTGCGTGGATTCCATCCTTTGTCAATCCCAGTGGTACTTAATAACCCTTGGCCCGATGGTGACAGAATCCTCATCAGGGGGTTTTTTACAGGAACATCGTGGGATTAGTGATGCTGTATGTAAATACAATACGACAAAGGTAAAAGGAACACTTGGAACTGTAAGTCAATGTGAAAAGAAAGCCTCGATCAAGTATCTCCAGGAATACACTTACAAGTTAAGTTCTTGCAGTTAAGTTTACGCTGAACCATGATGGCAACAGGGTAAAGCTAGGTCNTAGCTAGGTCTAGCTAGGTCACGACAAGGACGCCGAAATAATCTCCCGGATCGATCAACGCTTGCAATACCCACACTGGAATAGTTTGGTGATTATTCCGGTTTCATAGTCAGTATAAAAGGTTTTTCAATCAGAGAAAGGGATTCTTTTGGCAGTAGATTTCGTACTTCATCGTCCATTACTATAGATAGCAAATGATTTCTAACTAGGAGATGTCAGAATTCTCGTCAAGGGGTTTTCCCAAGTACATCGTAGGAAGCGTTGATGTATATATACTATTCGTCAAAGTAAAAATAAACATTCGTCAGTAAACTGTGAGTGAATGCGAATGAAAACCAAATTTCCAGTTCTCCCGAAATACAACGTAACTCACCCATCTCATTTGCAGTTGTGGGGATGAGCAGCTGTAGCATTTTTCTGAAAAAAAAGGAGGAGTGAAACATTAGCCACATAATTTATCATGCATAACAGTATAGCTGGCTGAACGCCAAAAGTTGATATGATCGTATGAATTCCTGGATTTTGCTCAAGAAAAAGGTACATATCACAAACTCATGAGAGCGGTTGAACTTTGAGGTCAGTTTTCACATGTCGCTCGTTGAGATCGTATTTCATTCTTATCAGCCATGCTATTCACTTCGACGCAATAGCTTTTTATTGCATATTTTCCCAAGTGCTTCTGCTCTGTGGTCGGGCATGTGGCACGGTCCCGATCCTCGGCCCTTCTTTAACCTTTTTTTTGCATGTGCGAAGGCGGTATACATAGTAGAAAGTGATGCACTATCACACGCGCGGTCAGCGCTTTGATTCGATTTATACGCGCCTGAGCCAACTGAATTCTTCACCCTTCCGGGGCCGGTTAATTGGTACCGTAGTCGTTTGTGAGGGTAAAATCGCTGACATGTATGTCGGCTGGCCACTGTACGCCAATTCATTAAATAGGTCACAAGCCGCCTGAGTGGAGGTGTGAAGCTAGTGGAGGGGAGTGGGGTAGATCCTATAAACGGGATTCTTTCACGCTAAAGACTATCCATCATCGATTTTTTCTCACAATTTTGGCTAGAAAACTGCAAAACATAGCATATACTACAATTATAAAATATAATTAACTATTTAAGTATGGTAAGCCTTTCCTTTATATTATCTATCACAACTTTTTTTACTAGCCTTGCCTAATAAGCAGAGCCATCGGGGTGATAGGAAAGAAAGGTGGTACAATGGAGCCTATGCTCATTACTCTATATAGATATCATTTGATATCGCAAAGCAAAGTAATGTTCGATAGAAAGATTCCATAACATGACTGCCTCAGTAGCAGAGAAAACAAGGAATGAAGGGGATGAGATGAGAGTTTCGGTGCTGTGATATCGAAAAATAAAAACTATGTGTGCCAAGCAACAGTAGAAGTCGACATTTTCGAAGTCGTGAAGCTCAACCACGACTGATCGAAATTGATCCAGATTATTGATTATTGGTTGCGAGAGTAGTCTATGCACATAACTGAGCTGTTTTGCTCACTGCATAAGGAGTTCCGGGAAGCAATGAATCACTGATGAAAGATATCGCTTTTTCGAGTCATGCATTACCCTGGTGACAAATCACCCTACGCAACTGGTACATGGGAAAACCCCTAAGTTTAGTTGCTGGGTAATAGGCGAAAATGTAGACTCGGAGACAATGCGGACGAATAAATAAACAAATAATACGAATAAACGAATAATAACGTTTTTTGCTCTTTTATCCCCTGCATACTAGATCCACCCGCTCAGCAACTTTTTATGTTTAATGGCATTCCAGACGTAGCTCATCAGCACCCACACGTATAATGTGATGAGCCGATTAACCGATGTTAGCATTAAACCATGACTTGGATGGCTTTGATGACTTTGGCATTGCAATATTACGGCGATAAACAACCAAAAAAACAACGTCAAGCCAATTTTGCCACAGTAATCTCAAGGGAGGCTTAGCTCCTCGAAAAGATGGGAATCTTCCCACGACATGCGGTATGAGTGTTTGGAGGCGTTCAGTCGAGTGCAGCCACGAATGTCTACGAAAGCACTGAAGCTAATCCCCTTGAGAATGTTCTTTTTAATGCTCTTATGGGGCAGTTATTTTGTAAAATCATCAAAGTCGAACTAGCAAGTGAATTGACAAAGAAGAGAAAACTCTATGCTGACCGAAATAAATTGAATGCAGCCAGTTGCTTACTACTTATTTATTCCGGAAACCACTTGACTTTGATATCTTCAGCCATGTGTTTCTGTCAGGCCCACGGAAATGCTTATGCTGTTCATAGATCACTTGGCCAAAGCTCAAGCTAATGATCATTCGTAAATGAAGAACATAGCTATGCCGAGCATAGCGAGGGCTTAGGGCACTCTCCACTGCTCGGTGGCAAATTGCCAAAAATGGAACTTTTCCGATCCAACGCTACTTGCTCTATAAAATGCTCAAGAAAAGGGATTCATTAATGTAAATTCCATGCAAAATGTTGAAAGGAAATGGAGCAGGATTCCGCGTAGGAACCAGTTGCTGTTTTGACTAATTCGAATAATCAGTAATGCGCAGAGAGGAATGCGGAAGGGAAGGGTTAGCCCAGCTGGGAGTAATCATAGCTACGGAGATCAGAGTCTCTTGCGATGTAATCTGAGTGAGAAACGTTATCCACAAAGCTAGGCAGGGGTCACAGCAGTGAGGCTAAGTTAGCCGTAGTGCCCAATCTTCTCGCCACATACTTTTCGGTAAGAGGGTTCTGCTTGGAACGATTGGTGCAGCCTCTTGGCAGTTCTTTTGTCTATGAAACCCTTAATAAATCGGCTACATCTTGATTAATATGTTTTTAAAATAGGAATTAGCATAATTCAGAAATCTTCAAAGAATATGAATCACATCACAGTAAATGCGAAAAAAAAGGAAGCCATTAACAACGGATGAGGATAAAAACCTACCTGTCGACACAGAAATTGATGAGGTGTAGAGGAAAAGCAAGACGAACATCACCGGCTCCTCACACTCTCTCTCCCCTGAGTCAGAGAGAGGGCACAGCCTCGTGAGCAGGGCGCTGTCACGACGAGGGAAAGGGGACGTCGATGAGAGACTGCAGTCGATGCCAGAGGGCTTGAAGGCGGACCACGTTCGAGAGAGTTCTACTCTCAAAGAGAGTGACAATCGATACAAACTTTGGGGCGAGTTCATATAATGGATTGTTGGGTGATAAATGTGGCTACTTAGAGAGGAGTGGAATAGATTCTATTTGTCGCTTTCCCATTGGCCAGTCTGTTGAACTTCCATCCCTCTGTCGGGTACCCTGAAAGCGGTTAGCCCCAATGGTGTTCTATTTTGAGCTTCAAAGGAGGGCTAAGAACAACCTAGAGAGCTCTGATAATGAATTATCCATTCTGAGCGTTCATCTGAGCAAAAAACTCAAATTCCATGACGGATAACTACCAGTTGCTTTTTGCAGCCCTCTTCCTCTGAAGCTGGAATCCCTTTGTGGAGCCCAGGCTCCTACGATAGCTCAGAGATCACTCAGATTCCAGATCTTGACACAATTTGCTTGCAGGTGAAAAAGCTAAAGGCTGGCTCACATTACTTCCTGGAGAAGCTCTCACAAATATCCGATTTCTGTAGTAGTCACCTACAAAATTACATCATTGCCCAAGTCACACTTCACGATAATTCTGAGGTATCTATTCTGAGTGGAGTTATGGAAGTCAAGGTGCAGAATAGTGCAAGGGTAGCGAAAAAGTACGATAATTAATGGATTCCGACAAATATAAGGCTTCAAAGAAGTAGCAAGAAGGGGAGTTGTACGAGATGTCCGTCTGGGTGTCTCTCACATAAGCGTACTACTTGTTTCATCATGTGGAAAGTGCAGTAATAACAAGGTCGGCATGACACGGACACCTTGAGTGCCAAAATCTGTTTTGTTGCCCTTATTACGACCTTACTAGGCCGTTTTTGAGCGCGGCAGCGGCCCATGTACTATTCTTGGGGCCAGAGATTCATTATAGCAGGAAACATGGATACCTTTCTTATCGTGAACTGTGCCTCTGAGACGATAAAATGGGCAGCCCTGCAGGTTGATCCTCACTGATGAGCCACCTGAGGCTTTCACCTGAGGCTTTTTGTTCTGATGCCGGAACGTTCTCACTGCACTGGGCTTCGATGTTGCTTACGAATATGAGAACTGCCAAAACGATCGCAGATATCTAGTTTGGACGGAAGCTGCTCGAGTGAGCTTTATCTTCCCTCCTTCAAAGCTCCGTTACAATCCTGTTCTGGTGTCTAAATTTTCTCACTCTACTGGGCTTTGATGACATGAACAACAGATCGTAACCATACACATTTGGAGAGTTGCTTTTTAGTTTGGACTTCCTGAAGTCATCCCGTCAAGGTGGGCGGAGGTGAAGTAGTGCCAAGTGCCGCGTCACACAACTCATGCGGTTCGAGGAAGGAATTTCTGGCTCTAGGGGCACCAAGTTCGACTTCTGCACTTCGAATCAAATTCTGGAACACCTCTAGCGTCACGAGTTAGGTGACGGTTTCAAATTGAATTCGTCCGACTGAAACTGCTAGTCCTGGTGGACCTCCTTAGTAGATGATGAAGGTTTTATGCTTCCCGATCAAGCGATCTCTTGATTGCATACTCAGCTCGTTGTCTTTTTCCATCTACAACATAAAGAGAACTGAATTGGAACTTGCAATTGCAATGCTAAATGGTAATTGCTATGGGATTGTAAATGAAGTTGTATAAGTAGTTGTAATTGGTAGTAATAATTTGAAATTTTTAATCTCATTTTACATCTTGTCCCATAANAGATGATGAAGGTTTTATGCTTCCCGATCAAGCGATCTCTTGCTTGCATACTCAGCTCGTTGCCTTTTTCCGTCTACAACATAAAAAGAACTCAATTGGAACTTGCAATTGCAATGCTAAATGGTAATTGCTATGGGATTGTAAATGAAATTGTATAAGTAGTTGTAATTGGTAGCTTTAATAACTTGAAATTTTTAATCTCATTTTACATCTTGTCCCATAATTCATAATGGAACTTAGGCACGCAGCCTAATCCTACGATCTTTGTACACACTACCCGAGGTCCACTTCTTCAGACCACCCTTTGAACGAGAGCTTGTATCAAATTACGGCTATCTGAAGTGCTTTTTCGGGGTAGGTGGCATGATTGTAGTGGTCGGCAGTGTTTCGCTTTTTCTGTCCTGAGTCTACGACTGGAAAACTTAGAAAACAAGTCGGCGACAGAAACAGCTTGCGCTTTGGAATGATGAACGCCCATATAACGCTCCCTACTCAAATTCAGCAATCCTCACACCAACTGGGGCTAATTTGGGCATGGGTGTGTATAGCACAGTCCAAGGTTCTTCTCTAGTTCCCATGTGTGTCGTTCAAGAGTAGACTAAATACAGCCATCAGAAGATGCGATCGGCTGGGCTCTACCTTAGGTAGGCGACATATCACTCAGAAAATGCATGAATTATCAGGGTGTTCATTAGCAGACAAACAGGCAGACAGACAGACAGACAGACAGACAGACAGACAGAAAGATAGATAAATAAGAAGGCAGACTGGCAATCTTTCTACAGTCCCTTTATTGTCTCTTAGACGAGTTAGGCGACTGCACTTCTCACCGCCTGGAAGAAAAAGAAAAAAATTCATATAAAAATTAATATATACCGATATAGACTCAGAAGTAAGATGACGAACGTTGCGTGATGTAGAGCATCAAACCAGCCATCTCCCTGCCGATGGATATTTCACTCTCTGGCACAGCACAACAAGTTGGATATTATGATGTTCAAAGTGGAAGCAGGCCTGCATTGAATATGAGGGACAATATTGTGGATTGCAGCCCAAAAAGGTTGTGTGCCTCTCCAGGGTGTTTTACTTTCCTCCTACCCTGCAAAGGTAAGAAGTTCATATCCGAGCTTACAGATAGGGCATTTTGTGTAATCTGCCTCAGTATTCGTACTTCCATTCCTTCCTAAGTATCAAGCACGATGGGGGAAAGATGAAACGGAACCAGGGAGAATGGAAGCGATAGTGTGACTTTTCAATAGTGTAATCAAGACCGGAAGACCTCATTTTTAGAGGTAACTAAAGGATGGCGGATCGTCTTGATCAGACACCGGCTATGTCCTTTGTGAAAGCTAGTATGTCGCTGGTAGATATAACAGTCCAAGTGAGAGCACAATGAGAAGGACTCTCATGTTTTAGATTGAAAGGATTGTTGTAGAGTAGAGGGTCATCGCCGCGCAAAACACTAAAGAACGCAATGAGCTCGAAAAAAGTGGCTTCAACTCATTCATTTCATAATAATTTTACCACTATACTATATAATTATATACATTTTATGCTAGATCATTCAAGGTGTTGAATGGAGTAGGCGGATGAAGTGTTGGCATTTACTTCCCACCAAATAACGAATGTTGGTGCTTATATGAGACATGACAATTTTCCAATTGACACAATTTTAAAAATTTAAAGTGTAGTAGTTATGAGGTGTTTCCGGATGATTCGAAGAAATCCGAAGTGGTTTAGGAGCAATTTCGGAAGGAATCAAGCAGTCTCACCCGCTCAATTCAAGGAAAGTCGCAATGGCTTCATACATCAATTACAAGCACATAGCCCAAAGAAGGTTTCACCAGACTCAACCGGGTGCTGCAGTACCCTATCTCTACAGAAAGAGTACAGACGATGAGAGATTCTTCAAAAGGGTTGTTGGCCCGTTCTCTGAAGAGAGTTTATACCGAGTTTACCGAACCTTGAGTCTGTATGACACTCTTCTTAGGCTCTCCCTCAGTGGTGATAGGGGTGTGGTGCGTTAGGAACGAAATGGTCNGAAATACAAGAACAAAAGTACTAATAGTAGAATTATGCATAACATAATGATCGCATATCGATTGATGTATGAAGAACGCTAGAGCTGTTATAACGGCGAATGAGGCAAATGGTCCGCGACAGCCGCGTGCGGCGAATCGATCACCCAAAATCGTTCCTAACGCCCGTCTCCCGTGGTGATAGCGAACATAATCTATGATCTATTAGTTATTTTAGGAGTTCGTGCGTAACTCAAAATTTCTGATTGAATTTTTTTTGCAAAAAATGCATTGCCAATGTTGAACTTATGCACCGTTACAATCAACAGCTTGTTGCCATCCACTAGGCCAGGAATGGATGCTTTCCATCTAGAATTCACTCGGTTTCGAGCTATTATGTGAGATATTATGTAATAATTCGTATAATGGCTGCAAAAACTATAAGATCCACCTTTTTGTTTTTGTCACAAATCCCACCAATTCGACTAGAGATCATGAAAACCGTGAAGAAATGACATCTCCACCAATCATTCTACTCCTATCTTGTAATGAGTCATTGTGTCAGGGGCATCACTTTTTTATCATAACGACGACTATGTAATGGTCACCCAAAGCCATAGCATTCCATGCGAAATCAACAACGAAGCCAATAATTGTCCCCGTTAGCCACGGTTCCGTTTCCCATGACATAGATCTTGACGGGTCATACGGAAACATCCTTCAACGCTCTCTGATTCGCTAAATCTCGTCGGATGAAAGCCTGTCCGGTGCATGAAGTAGCGTATTGGCTTTAATTTCTTCCCGGTTCCACGATCGCCACCACCGGCTCATATCCAGTTCTAAGTGACCCCTTTTCTGTGGTTTTCATAAACATACAGTTCTAAATTCTTTATCAAAATTTTAAAAATCACTGCAAACGGAAATAAATAGCTGTACGATAGGTATACGATAAATTTGTACAAGTTACGNTCTCTGATTCGCTAAATCTCGTCGGATGAAAGCCTGTCCGGTGCATGAAGTAGCGTATTGGCTTTAATTTCTTCCCGGTTCCACGATCGCTCATATCCAGTTCTGAGTGACCCCTTTTCTCTGGTTTTCATACACATACAGTTCTAAATTCTTTATCAAAACTTTGGCAGAAATCACTGCAAACGGAAATAAATAGCTGTACGATAGGTATACGATAAATTTGTACAAGTTACGGTAAGGCCATGGGGAATGATGTCCATTATAAGAAGCAGACAGAGGAAAATGGCAGTAAAAGTTATGCAAGATCAATTTTAGAACATGTGCATACACACATTTGAAGAAAGCTCGGCAGGGAAGAGAAAGTGCATAAAGTTCTTCGGAGAAACTCTGGTAAATATATATATGTGCTCTATAAAGTCAATAAAAGCAAAATGTCAGTTGAAACATGAAAAATCCATGGGATTATGGTTGCCATGCAAGAGCATACTGACCGTTCTTCTCGATTTTGCACGTCTTTCCTTCCTGAAAATATTGCTATGAATAAAAACAAGGTAGAATTTTGCAACGGTGATCGATCCCGTCTCAAGAAGCTATGCGGATCCCGCTTACAAGCATGGCTGCCGTCGAACACCCATTTGGCCCATAAAGTGACGCGAAAGCTCTAATCGATCCCAAGGGTCAGGAAAGCGAGGGTAAGTAAGGTAGTATGTCTACAAGATTTGATCCCATAGCCGTGAGTGTGCTACTGCTCCTCTTGGCACTGCACCACGTCCACCTAAAGATGATGTTTGTTGATTTTTGGGACTCAAATGAGGCACATTTGTCAACACCGGTTAACGGAAGGACATAGCTCATTCCTCGCATTAATGTTGGAGTCTCCAGTAAGCAGCATTTCTAGTAGCACATTTTCTGAGGGTATACACGACGAAACATTGGGAACGCTGGAGGGAGAGCGCTTCTGCCGAAATGTCTCAAGAAGGTTTCAGCCACCTTGAAGCCTTACAAGAAGAATAGGCGGTACAAGGCAGTGGCAATGATATTTGCTAAGAGGGAGGTGTATCGGGCAGCGTTGAGGCCCGCGAGCACTACGGCAGCAGGTGCTGACCAGCAAATGAGAACCATGAAAGACAAATTTTTCTACCAAAATGAGGACGCTCAGACTGCAGTTGGAGAGACTGGAGTGATTAGAAACGAAAACGTCAGAGCGGACGTGCAAACACCCTCCGTCCAGCTCAAGATGAGAGCGCCCGTGACGGTTCGGGCATGTACAGAGAAGGCTACAGAATCATTCGATAAGGGGGGGGGGGGGG
>UZAF01020037.1:7345-20296 GCA_900617895.1 Haemonchus placei | reverse complement strand
TGTCCCACTAAAACTGGCAGCAGTAAAAAGTAGAGGTACAGTAACCTAAGCAATTAGGTGAGTAGGTAAAAGTAGAGCAGATTGCACCATCTAATAAGACGACAAACTTCCTCGTGGAAGTTTACAAGCAGCTACACATCTTGAAGTTGTAGGATGTCTATTAAAGTATAAAGAACAACAAAAACACAACTGAAGCAAACGACAGAATATGACAAAGTTCACGGTACCTGATCGATACTGTCGGCTTGGAGTACTACTGGTAGAGCAAGCAGAATCACGTAGAACATCATATGTAGTTACTAGTAGTAGCAAGTTGTTGTGGTTATGGATAAGTTGTTGTGCGTAGGGTTGAAACGGCGACGACAACGACGATGATGCTTCCGCCGGTAGACCCATGGAAGGCCCCGCCTTTCACTATCCGCCCCTTTTCGAACGATTGGTAAAAAGGGTGAAGATCATTGGCATTACAGGTGCACCTACAAGGCCCCATAAATGGGACTGTGGGTTCCTTAAACTGCAGGTCATGAGAAAGGCTCTTGACACCAACACCAGCAATGAGGATGAGTGCTGTGTCTCACAAGTAGTCTGAATGGGTTTCAGGAGTAGTAAGATCGTGAAGGAGCAGAACCAAACCTTCGTAAATAAGGTTGAATGGCCTCATTGATCAGTACTAGTCTAGTTGTGAATGTATGGCACGAACGGTTGTCTAAAAGTAGCAATCATTCTCACAAAAACTTTACTACATCTATTTCTTGCGGTCATCTAGAACAGTGCCAGGTGCAAAGAGGTCAAGCTCGTTTGCTGAATTGAGTGGCTTCCACAAGTGTTTGTAAGCACCTCAATTGAGCCCAAAAGGTTTCGATATTGAATGAAAAATGAGAACATGGCTGGCTTCTCGAAAGGATCGATCGAGTCACATCAATTCAACTCTTACTTAATTCAGTTGAGGACCCATCCTCTTCCTGACGTGGATAAATCGTTTCATGACTACCAACAGAAGCGCTGTGGGCAATTAGGAGGGCATGATGGTCGAGGAAGAAGTTCGTCAATTTGAGGAACGGAGTGCAGCTGCGATGGATGGACATAAAGATTCGTCACACTTTGAACGGCTCAGTGAAATAATTCGCATTCTGCACTTGAGATGATTAACTTTAAAAGACAAATGGTGGATTAATTTGGTGCGAAAATCGAATTCGAAAATCGAGTTTCCATGTTGGTGGTCTTATTTCCTCTAAAAACCACTTCATTAGAACTGCGAATAACCTTGTAAGACACCCCATTTCGAGGGAGCACTGAGCTTTCCCCTTCAATGAACAGCTTTGTGAACATACTTCTCCCAATCCAATTTGTACTTGCCTATTTTACAATAGGAGATAGTGTTCTTCAGAAATCTTCTTGCCATTTTTCTTTCAACTATTTTCCTAAGTTTACAAGCTCGCTGCTAATCTAACTGGGACCTGGCTTTACTCTCTAAACCGCGTTGTTGCTCCTAGGCTTCAATAAAGAAATTTGTTGTCAGTTGAGAACTGGAACTTCATCCCATGAAAGAGTTCGAGCACTGTCTCCCGTTTCAGGAAATAAATCTGCAGAGGTTTCGATTCCTTTTCCTAATTCCACCCTTTGCCAATACCCGCCCTATGGCCATGGACATCTACTGGCGAGGGTGCCAACAGATTTGAAACCCAACCTGCCGGCTGATACGAACTTTGTTGAATAACACCGGAGGGGTTTTATCCTAATAGATAAGTTGCTCCATTGTTTAACTGGTTTCGATCACTCGAAGTAGCAATGTCTACAAGATTCTCCTACCCAGTTTCTATTGAAAATCAGTGTATCGCTCATCATGTATGCACGGCAGTCATGATGGCAAAGGGAACTGTCAGCGCCGAGGGACCTGCACTTTTTAATTTTAATGATGTACCTTGATTAGGCCACTTGGAGAGAAACACCGGTGTGTATCACAGAACAGAATTGCGTGCACGAATTCTTTCCACACAAATTTCAGTCCCTCGTCAAGATAGTGGGTCTGTTTTTTGTTTCTTGCTTGAAGGAACTGCCCTTCATGCCTAACACATTGTCGCCAGCGTTATTTTGAAGATAGCTTATGAAGAACTGTTGTGTCTGTGAATGGTGATTTCCTGATTTTTTGTTTCTCTCTCAGTTGTACTGAGACCGCTACAGATTTGGAGAATGCAGTAGTAAAAACTGACAGGCACGAATGGTCATGACACACGTGTGATGTCACTGATCTCTACCCTCTAATTTGTCCAATGATACATAAGTTTTGTGCAGGTATGAAGAACGAAGCGAAAATTCGCCCTTCGCCAAGGCGCGGCGCATTCCCACGTAACGAAGTTGGTCTCTTTTGTTAAGAGAGCATAAAAAGGTGTAATGTAAAATTCTAGAGTGATGGATTGAAGGGAAGCGGTACCCAATACTGTCAGTCAAATTGCCTTCACGTTCGCTCTATGAAAAGAAAAACATTGGCGAAGCTTGAAAACGATCACCTGAGAACAGAACAGTGTCAGATGGGTCAGTAGAATCAAGGTTACTCTCTAATCTAACAGGCAAGCTGAGAGAGGATTGGCTTTCATATCTGTTCGCTCCCACAGCTAAATAATCTGATATAACTCACGGAATCACAGTTATACACCAGCCAGAAGAGTAGCAACAGATGACCGATGAACGTGAACAGCAAGAAGGTAACATTCGAAATGAGCACGAACAACCATATCCCTCCTGATCAACAATATAAGAAGAAACAAGAGTTTGGTGAGCCACCACTTCTCAAAGCCAAAGCAGAACTAATCAACACAACAATCAAAGTTCAAGCTCGATATACGCCCCTACAAATGAAGGATCACTTTGTGATAGACCTTATGGAACTTCTGCACAAGCCCATCAAGTACTGACTAGAATGGGTGATCGAAGATGTCCTTCCCTAAGCCACCCGAACCATCCGCCATTCTGAGCAGACGAAGCGACAACCATGGCCAACGTCTGACTGGAATTATTTCGTCATCTACTGGTCAGGAAAACATCGTCTCGAAACATGTGAGAACATGCTCTACAGCGGCAAAACCCTGTTCAAACAGTATTCACCAAATTCAAACGGGGTAGAACACGTATTAACCAACAAATTTTACTGCACCTTACCATTTTCTTCTCAGCCATGTTTACCGTTCAGTAGTGTGTAACGTAGATCCAATCATTTTCTCTTTTTGAAGTGCAGCGTGAAGTACACGGCTCAAACTATTCAGGAAGATAGCTAGAAAAGAAACCGCTGCTTCCATAGTCTTTCGTCTGGCCGGCTATCTCTGTATTAATCAAAGCTGCAAATAACAGCGTCATAGGTTCTGCCACTACTGTTACGTTAAATTGTATCAATTTGTGGAACAATGCAATCGTGGAAGGACTAAGTCAGTGGGTGCGATGATGATGATTTTCAAGGATTCGACGATTCCATCTTTCAGCGATATTAGGTTGTACGTAGAGTATCTGTCGGAAATCTCACTACAGCCCAGATATCATTCAGGCATTTCTGGAAGTCTCCATAGAAGAGTATTATGAAGGAACAGACCTCTACTGTTCAAGGCCTTCAAGGGTAAACTTTTGGCCCAGCCTTCAACACCTTCAGCAGGAAGTGGCCGGATTCGAACTCGTAATGAAGTATTATATGAGTATGTACTTCTTGTATATGGGTAGACAAAGCTGTCATTATGGTCAAATAAGCGAGGAAGATATGACCAGGTACGATATGCGTACAAGCGTAGGGCAGTGACCTCACATGGAAACCCCATGGAAGCTTTCAGAATACTCTGGAAAAAACCGGGACTACTGCGAAATTTTCGGCCATTATTTAGTACAATCCGCCGGTCGAATGGGTCTTCAAATTGATAGGTATTGACTATGCACCTGTGTGACCACGATACTCAAATACGAAACTAAATACTAGCCCGATTCGACACCCCTCAGAGTTACTTTTTCTTTACATCAAACCGCAATCGTTCATCGCTCATGACTACAATGTAATTGACAGGATTTGCCAATGATGGAGAAAATACGAAAGTTCTAACAATTATGCCGTAAAAAGACAGTACAGTGCTTACCGGTTTCTCGCACAATGTCTCCCAAAGTTTCAATGCATCTCCGAATCCAAAGATNNNNCGAGCCAGTTGACAATTCGATGAATGGCGTTAGGACTAATTGAAAGGTACTTTTGCAATTAGTAGTAGTGCTGATTTCGATGATTGAGAACTATTGTAAAGCCTACGAACGTGACAAACGAAAGTGCTAGAGAAGTAGAAAGAGGGAAGGATTGACCGGTAGGGAATCGGTATGCGCCATAAATCTTCAGTCATTTGAAACCACAAAAGCATTGGAATGCACCCCTGATTTGCTCTCGTTGGTTTGTATTGGTCTAATTTTCAATTCTCAGCATCAGTTCTAGCAACTAAGCTCGATTGCCAAATCGAGAGTCGATCATCCTGCTTTCTGAGAACTGGAGAACTCAGAAATGATGTAAGATGGAGTATGAACCCTTACGGCGACAGCCTTCTGGCTGCTGAAATTTGGGTGGCACGAGAAGACGGTGCAGTAGCAGGATGCAATATTATTGTAAGCTCAATTGCCAAGTCAAGAAAAATGGCCCTTCAACCTGCTAGTGATCAGAAGTCATCATCAGACTTATCTTTGTCTTAGCAGCGTAGTAAACATAAACATAAACATTATCGGTGAGGACTAAGATTTGCAATCGAGCGCTGCCATGTCGCTGTAAGGACAAGATATTCAAAGTAGTCTCGAGTCATTTTCGAAATTTCTAAACAATCAAGGTTGAAATATGTAGATAAAACAAGTTTGCTCTGATAAGAGGCGCCGGAGCTAACAAATGCTTCAAATCAGAACTTTCCATTTCCCATACCCTACAGCTAATTCTGACTACCACTTCTGAGTGACTCAGTAACAATTTTGGTTTCATGTGGTAGTTGTCAGTTTTATCTAGATGAAATAAAAGTGGTGTATCACCAGAAAAATTGGGGACCCTGAAAAGCGACGCAAATGCTCAATTTTCTAGCGTTGCTGAAAGTGTAGCGAAGATGACGTGAAGAAAATCGCTTTTGTCCTGACATCCTTGACGCATAGGGTGCTAAAGTAATTGATAAAACTCGCAGAGCAGTTTTCTTTGGTGGACTCTCTCGCTCCTGTGTTCTGTAGACACCGCAGAAACATTTCGGTCTTTTCGATTTTACTACAAATAAAGGAATAAGTTGTAAAACCTCTTAGTTCTATGCGACCATTCATTGAACGGTTAGTCGCGTTAAACGATGAGGACGTTCTTTGTGGGAGCCGTCTACAATTATAGAAAAGGAAATGCATGCTTAGGCTAACACTGCTGACCGGTCAAGGGGCCAGTATAACACTCTTCTAACTAGCACCAGATGTTGTAAAGGGTTTCATTGAAAATACACGAATACTTTTTTCATGGTTAATGGCATCAATGTGATGTTCAGGAGGTAATGATACTCACAGGCAGGTTTTCACCATTATTATAACCTCTAATAAACGCAGGATATGGGTAACTTTAGAGGGATTCCATCATTTTGTCATGATAATTAAGGAGACAGTAGCAGCCATGGTTGCACTTATTCTTGTACCTATATCCCACACCATAGTGAAAAGTGAATCTCTCTTGATAGGCATGGGTATCGGTCACATATCAGAGCCTAAACCTACAATCTTTTTGGAGTTGATCAAGCCCCGCATTCGGCCCCTATGGTAAATCGTAGTGATGATTGCATGTGTGTGTGCGGCCTACCTATACATACAACGGGCAGTTGATGGATAAACCAGTGCTTTTATCCTTTCACATTTAATACACATTTCAAAATCAGGAAAAAATCGAATTGTGGCGGCTTTTCCTGCAGCTCGATTGGCAAATTCGAATCTGGTCTGGCCTCCAAGAAAAAGGTATGTGGGGCAATTAAATGAAACTAGTAGAAGGATTAGCTGTAAAACCTACTTTTTTCTGTGAGCTCCACTAGCTGCCATCGACTTTGCAGAGCTGGTTTTGTTCAACAGTTCACTTCAATTGCAAGTTGACCATAATATAGTTAATAAATTATTTCTCACAAAACTGTTTGATTGAAACCAGTTAGAAGGATTTTTTACTAGTTCATTTTTCAGTATTTCCTTAAGAGTAATGAGATCTTGATGGCATTTCCTGTAGAATGAGTTTTGTACTACATTGCACTACAGGAGAACCCAAAAAAGAACTTTGTTGATAGTTCAAGTTGAATAATCTCAGCGGGCCCTGCCCAAATTCCCAAAATACCATGGGAAACCATGAAGGCATTTAAAACTCTTTTAGAGTCGACATCAACAGAAGAGAACCACTATGGGTTCCGATGCCAGTATGTGATTTCATCCTCGGTTGTGGAGTCACTGACAACTTTTCGAGGTCGAAAACTTGTTTAGAATGGGTGAAATTTTTATCAGGACTTGAACCCAACATTGAATATGTGTTGGTAGAGTGGCTGTTATGTTTAACCTCCTGTACATAGAGAAACTTGTGGCTACTTTGCGAAATGACCACAATTGTCTCGACCCCTGTAGTTCAGTAGAGGGTTTGGCGTAGAGCACCCTTGCTGTTTACAAGCCTATTGGAGTCAGGAAGTGAAGCTAGTCCCGTTACTCAGACAGAGAGTAGCTCATTTATTATAAGCCCTCAATGTTTAAATACTTCTGCGTATCAAAAATGAAGCTTTGTGAGTAGCGCATTCCGGTGGGATTAATTATTCTTCGTTGGATGGTTTCATAGTATATTAATAATATTTGATATGTCTCGTGATTTCACGAGAATTCTTATTATGATAAACACAACCTGTCACGCTGCAGAAGTGTGACGACAAATTCTTGCACATAATGACTTCTATCGAATAACCTAATGGAGTTACTGTAGGTTGATGGCCCACAATTTCGACGTGCCATATTTCATCCCTCAGGGTGGATGCTGAAATCTACAATCAGACAGACGGTTAATCAGGGTGGAAGAGCGCATGGTGTGTTAGTTCATAGAAAGCTCACCTTTCTATTAAATTTGTTGAAACACCCTGCAAGTTCCATGTGGATTCATATTACTCTACTTGTTTTCGGACCCGATACAATCAAATTTAATGTGTTCAGCAACTTTTCACATCCACAATAAACTTTCACGTCGATGTTGGCCTGTATCAGGGAGTCTCGAATTCTTCAATTTGTTTACTGCGAGTTCCCATCATGAGGTGATCGCTGCGACGAAATGCAACTCCGAAAATTCGACGACCTCCAATTGATATCTGAGACCGCCGAGTTGTCGCTCTAGATGGATGATCGTCCTTTGGGTAAGGTTCGTTACTATCGGTTTTCGAGATGTATTCTTGTAAGAGGCTCAGAAATGAAATAAATACATCGATACAAGTGAAGACCTCGTCTTTGGCCTGACAACAACAACTACAACTATTTGAGCAGAACTCGAGCACATGGGACTTTACTATACTAAGTTCTGGTCATGCAAGACAAATTTGAACGATCAGTCGGGATTCATACGCTCTCATGAAATCGATCAAGAAATAGTCAACTCAATCACAGTGCAATAATTACCCCGAAATGTGCTACCGTGAGTCTTGGGTGTGACAGAACGAAGCAAATTCCGACATGTATTTGAAGTATCTGCACCAATCCTTTGGCGCAGATACTTCAAACCTAGCGGGGGAGGCCTAGCTATGTAACAATAAGAATGCATATAATTATGTTGATGAAATGAATATAAAATTTGCCGTCTCCATGCACATATGGCAAGCCTCAAAGAGGAGTATGAAATTGGCTGAATGCTTCAGCGAACCTCTTAACGACGCAGTTCATGAAATGCTTAGTTTTCATGGTCCATGCGTTCCAGATTGACTAAAACTAGGTGAAGTCGCCCCCTGCTGATGAACCGAGATTGTATGTATTTCTAGCGGATTAATCAGTAATAATGTATTACTAAAGTAACCAATTGCATTAGTTGAATGAAAGGGTATATATACCTTGAGCAATACCGTAACCTGATTTCCGATGGCACTAAAAAATGACTTTTTGACGTGAGCAATAGAGCGACTTCATAATCCAATAGGTTTCTACGTACCTTCATATCTGAATAGACGCTTACCAGTTGATGCCACTTCGAATCTACAAATTAGCGTTTAGGAAACTTTCTCGGAGCATATTTTTTTACTGAGAAGTTCGTTCTCAAATACTTTCAAAACGTGAAAAAGGAAGTCGGGAATCTGTCAAAGCAAAAGGCATCTGTTAATGGGTAGGCCAGCAAGCTTAATTTTTTGACTTTCAAATCACTGCTTCAATCGGAAACATCGTTTATTTAGAGGTGGTTAAACCATCAAATGTTTAGGCACTGAAGTCAATTCTGCTCGTGTTCATTTAATTCTCATTTTTTTGGAATAAGTCAGTATTACCGGGTTGAATTAGTGGTGCGGACAGTTGAAAACGTTTTCGTAAAAATATTTCGGTGAAATAAAAAAAAGGAACATGGATTTCTGTGAAAAATAGATTCTATGACACTTTTGTAAAGTTCCATTTGTCAACAATCTTAGAGCGGCTGGGCAATGTTATGTAAGCTTGTTTTCCAGCCACTTTCGCATCGTTAAAAATTGGTAATCCACAAGAATGAAGTGAATATGAAGAACAGAACCGATCATGTCCTCAAGCTTTCCGAGTTAGAACCAGAAGATTGAGCTGAGTTAGACATTGTTCATGAAAACTGACTTCAGCTGTAATCATTTTGGCAGCCAAAGCTCTTTGCTCAATTCTCTAGTTTTCATGTTTATGAGGAAATCTTTCCAGCCAAACAAAACACGATGCCAAATACTATTGGTTCAGCATGATCTTCGTGGTCCTACATTTCGAGATCTCCATGAAACTCGAACAGACAGTGCTTTTATATAACCATTTTATTCTTTATTAGTCATAAGTCGAAAACACATATGAAACCAACAACTGCAAAACACAGTGGTAATCAACAATCTAATTTTGTGAATTGCATTTACAAGCCAACCATGGCAAATGACGCGAAACTATGAGCCGGGTGTGCAACGCTTATTCCTAACTGTTATTCAGGAACCATTTTGTTTTGCAGTGCGAAGACTTCATTGTCAGGTCGGAAGTAGCTGGCTTGAAGTGATCGATTCTCGATGAATCTTGATCATGATATGAGTGTATCGATGTTTTGGTGTTCTCGTAATGACTTAGCCAAAGTGTTATAGCTCTTTACTTGCCTAACACTTCGGCTTTTTCGTCTTCTCCGGAGTCTTGATCATAGAGAAAATGGCTCCGTGAGGTTCAAAAACTTGTAACATCTTGGCTGTCGCTTGTAATTATGGCAATTGGAGTTGCTACTTTGATTTTATAGTTGGTCAGAATCATTTTCTTGAAGCCAGAATGCATGTATTCAGACTGGTTGCTTTGTTTGTAACTTTTGGATTTTTGAACGCGACCAGCATTTGTTTTTGGGACATAAACACGATCATTTAATCCAATAATTATATAGCATCACATTATGCATTTTGTGAGATTGAAGCCTCTTCTTCACAATTTGGCTTGAAGTTCGTGTTATCCGTTAGGCGTTGAAATGAACTGTGATGAAGTCTAGTGACGCTCTACTAGTCGGCTGATATTATTCAGGATTCATTTTGTTTACTCTATTATACGGTACTGCGCTTGTAACGGAAATTACTCTCCTCTAGAGAATCACTTTGAGGCTCTAATTATTATGTTATGCTGTTGGCCTTTTGTGAGAAGCAATCTCAAATAATTCAACCTGTTACGTCCGTCCTTATCGAAATTTCAGTGATCATCGCTTATTTATGGGCGTAACCGGGTTCTGATGAGCGATTGAAGTACCAATCCTTCTGCTAAAAGCTTATCTTCAATGGATGTTGCAGCGACGTTTGAAATTCGACTTCTAGCTTCAATTCTGATCCTGATTCCAGCTGTTGTTGGTCTCGGACTGCACTTCCTTCTCGCTTTTACACTCTTCAGAGTAAATATTATTTCCAAAATTGTCATTTTGTTAATGTTTGCTATGCATCATTAAGACCAGCTTCTTCCTTGTGATGAGTATGGTATTTCAGAATTGGAAAACGTTCCACACCGTCAGTTTCTACGTCATTACAGTGCAAACCCAGTGGTGCGATATTTGTGCCCTTCTACTCGATCTTTATGTTGCCTTCCCGCTTACTTTAACTGGTGATCAGGTAACCGATTTTATTCAGAGATGAGAACCGATTGTGAGATGAAAGCGAGCGTAATAGTAGCCAGTGGAGGCAGATCGATGATTCTGATGGCTGCCGAAAATTTGCTGACAAACATGAGAGATTGTGAGATCCATTTATGAACCATAGTGGGGTATGTTGGGTACGGCTGAGCTTCCCTGCGTATTTAGAAGGGATCCTCTCCAGCAAAATTCAATGGGACCTTTTCTACACTTTGGCAACTTTTGTCTTCTTTGCGCCAACTGGAGTTGGCCTCAGTGCAACAACAAATGCCGCTCTATAAATATAATAAAAGTAACTTTATTTCACGGAATTCCTCCCATTGAGGGCAGGGGTACATAGGATGCTAACAATAATTCCTAGCTTGGGTAGAGAGAAAAGAGTCAAGAGAAATACTGACGAAAGGCCGCAAAGCCGTGCGGCTGCTAACTTGTTGTCCAGCTTCTCCAAATTTACCTACCGATAAAGTACCTAATAAAGATTTAGTAATGATCTACTTGAATTTACCCAATGTTCAGCATTTCAGTACATGGGCGACAGTATAGCTTTATACTACGGCCCGTTATTTTTCGAAGGCATTGCATTCAACGGATTGTTCCTGTTATCATTTTTTCTGAGTCTCAACCGATTTCTATTATTTATTTTTCCACACATGCACAACAGGCTTTTCACTTATTGGGGAACGAGGATGTGAGTATTTTTTGCCATTTTTTATGGAAATAACAAATAGATTAGCAACTTCTGAATGACTTATTACACTTGTGGTTGTAATAACTATTTATCGCTGCTGTTCAGAATGTCGCTCATTTTATGGATTCTTGTATTTCTTTTTATTGGATTCTCAAATTATTTTGGTTGTCGCAAGCAGTTTTCCAAAGACGGTTCGTGGGAATTTTCATGGGCTATCATGGTTTTCTGAGTAGAAAAGTCAATCTGATCAGGAAAATCATTCAAATGGGCACTGTGCCTTAGATCAAAGCTTTAGACATTAGCTGTCTAGAGTTACTAATATTCATATACAAGTGTTGTAACACTTAAAAAAAGAGTGCTTTTTTGTTATGTCTCCCAGTGAGGTGGGGGCTTCCCTCTCTTACTCTTTTTCTTTTTCGCAGATAATAAGCAGCTTAGAGCGATCCCAAGCAACTTTTCAATTAATTTCGTCCTTCAGTTTTCAGTGAATTTGAACAGTTTCAGATTTCTACTTCTGGTACAACTGTAGCAACCAAGTTCCAGGAGAATTCCACTATAGTGACGTAAGTACCTACGTCATAGACGATTTGTTACAGTGAAACCAAAAAGTTGATATTTTCGTCCACACCCTGGCGACGAATGGCAGATGTCATCGTAATCTCGTACCACAAAAGCAGCGCATATACATGAAAGCGAATATTTATGTTTCAAAAAATTGCTCCCCATAAGATTACATTCACGAACCATTTGACATTTCATCCGTATACCAATTAAAACCTTANAAGTACCTACGTCATAGACGATTTGTTACAGTGAAACCAAAAAGTTGATATTTTCGTCCACACCCTGGCGACGAATGGCAGATGTAACCGTAATCTCGAACCACAAAAGCAGCGCATATACATGAAAGCGAATATTTATGTTTTGGAAAGATTGCTCCCCATAAGATTACATTCACGAACCATTTGACATTTCATCCGTATACCAATTAAAACCTTACTTCACTCAATATGGGCGAAATGATACGATACTATGAACTCCAATTTTGTGACATTCTATGAAAAGTTTGCTTGATGATCAAAAATTGACAGAACATTTCTGTTGTGCTTCATTCATTGTTTAGGGTAAATACTTTCCTTATTTGCCAACTCACCGGAACTGAATCGGTGAGATCCCAGCGCTTCCCCACCAATAGCCGATCAGGACCTTTCATTTTTACATACTGGGCAGGGCATTTTCCCAATTCACACCATAGCCATTGTCACAACAGCGGATGAAGCGGTACTCAATGAGTGCACGCAAATTTTAATGGTTCTTCTCGTCCTTTGCACTACTGCGTACATTTTGAATACCATAATTCCACTGTAAGGCAAAGTGAAGGCTGGAACACTCAGCTTCCAAATTACGTTGTTGTCCAGTTTGCAATCATTCCAATTTGAGTGGACTGATAATCAGATAAGTAGTGTTTACCGGCAGTGTCAACTACCAGATAAACGTTTTGCAGATTTTATCTTTTTTTCTACTTAAAGTCTATTTTTTTCAGTTTATGCATATTGTGTCGAATGTTGTTCCACTTACAATGATCGTCATGTACGTGATAGTCTTCCTGAAAATCAGGTATCTTGCTACTTCCCATGGTGTAGTATCGAGAGAATCGAGCCGAGCCAAGCAAGAAATTAGATATTTAATGCAGGTGAATTTGATTTCGAAAAGTTCGTTACGTTTCATGATGGCTTGCAAGTTACGAAAGTGGAACTTTTCGATACGAATGCTTAATGTCTTTGTCCCTACCCCATGAATCTTTCTACAGAAGCGCTTCCCCGTAGAAGCGCCATGAATTAATGCTATGCATTGAAGTTTGGTTCATAAGTAGACCTTGTTTGTTGGGGTGGCTACCAACTGAGTTTTTTTTTTGTACAAACTAACAATTGTAATCGTAATCGGGATTCTGTTTCAT
>UZAF01020033.1:6898-20328 GCA_900617895.1 Haemonchus placei | reverse complement strand
CCCATTCCCGGATAAATTAGGTTTGTTTTTCATTTCTAGCAATCAGCATAAGTTAGTGGAATACGCATTGTCCGGGAATAAATTCTCGGCCATTACTTATTCAGTCCAACGGAGCAGATTACCCTGCTGGGGTTGGTCGATTAGTGGTAAGCCTACCAAAGGTATTAGAAGCATTGCCTTTCATAAGACTTTAACTATTACGAAAACCTACTAGAAAGAGCGCCTGAAACCAATTCCAACACAGCTTTCTGACAAACAGTCGAATGCAATAGGCAAACCAGTATAATATGTATGTTCATATCTATCGATCAGGGCTTTGATGTTTAACTGATTTTGTAGCCACAATGCTTAGAAGATTCTCCAGGAAGCAATCAATTGGGGCACACGGCCTTCCCACAGTCTAATGTGAACAGAATGTCTTGGTGGATCAAAAACCAAACTGTTACTACACAGCTGACTCGTTGTTATAAGCTGGGAGCTACGCAACTCTCTGGAAAACTCTCCGGTGCCACGGAATTCAACATCATTTATTTATTTATTTATTTATTTATTTATTTATAAATAAATAAACTTATCGGCTCGTTCACTCATTTATATCTACTTGTTTGATTGATTGATTATTTGTTTGTTTATTTATTTTTTATACGTCAGAGCAACATGAACAGCCCCTAAGTTTATGGTTTCTCAATGATTTTGAGTTATCACTTTACTCCCTATGTGGGTCCAGCACAGATAAGGATGCATTGTCATGGGAATCGAGAGAAAAGGGAAACGAGTTTCACAAAAAGCCAGTGAAGCCGAAGATTAACTTCAGCCATCTGCTATTTTTCATGTTCGCTCGCTAAACTTTTTTGATTTTTCTCTTTCTCGCCCTCCCCTTCCCCTACCCCTTCCCCTGACCCCTCAATTAGAACCATCGGGCATCTATAACTTTCATTTTTTAATATCAGATGGTCCCTACTGTGGAGAATTCCAGCTCGAACAGACTTCTGTTTTGTTTCTTGTTTTTCCATCAAGTCGTGCAAACTTGCACGTGAGTTCAGCACGAGTCATTCGATAGCCTTTGTTTGACGTATGTAACTGCGTCTGTCAGAGAGCGTCGAAGAGTTGAAGAAAACGAGCGGTAACAGCAAGGTTACGACCGGTGAGTCTCTGCTGGAGAGTTAATCACCGAAGGTCATTCATTTTCGAATCATCTGCGGTGCCTTTTCCGATTTCCCCGCGAACATGACGACATGGAGTCTGCCCGGAGAAGAGAAAGGGCAGTAAATGGCAGGTGCTAGTAACAGATGGGTTCGGTTCGGATAAATACGAAACCTGTTTTTATTGCGGGGAGAGAAAGAGAAATTTGAAAAAGTGTCCGACAGTAATGAGATTTCCTATTCTGAACTTAATTCGTAACTACTAGAACCAAGATTCAAAGTTCTGCACCCACTTATGAACGCTGCTTATGGTCATGGATAGCTGAACTGAAAGGGGATGTCTCAAGAAGAGTGGGACGTTGGGAGGCAAGTGCCCATATCTGCGAAGGGGAAGGGAGGCTAGAAGGTGTCAAAAAAGACGTGCATCCTGTTCAAGTCTAGGCCGTTCACCTAAGCGGAATAATTCCCTAAGTGATCCCTTTTCTGATACACCGGACACGAACGAGACGCCAACGTCGTATCTCACCCATTCCCGGATAAATTCGGTTTGTTTTTCATTTCTAGCAATCAGCATAAGTTAGTGGAATACGCATTGTCCGGGAATAAATTCTGACCATTACTTATTCAGCCCAAGGGAGCAGATTACCCTGCTGGGGTTGGTCGATTAGTGGTAAGCCTACCAAAGGTATTAGAAGCATTGCCTTTCATAAGACTTTAACTATTACGAAAACCTACTAGAAAGAGCGCCTGAAACCAATTCCAACACAGCTTTCTGACAAACAGTCGAATGCAATAGGCAAACCAGTATAATATGTATGTTCATATCTATCGATCAGGGCTTTGATGTTTAACTGATTTTGTAGCCACAATGCTTAGAAGATTCTCCAGGAAGCAATCAATTGGGGCACACGGCCTTCCCACAGTCTAATGTGAACAGAATGTCTTGGTGGATCAAAAACCAAACTGTTACTACACAGCTGACTCGTTGTTATAAGCTGGGAGCTACGCAACTCTCTGGAAAACTCTCCGGTGCCACGGAATTCAACATCATTTATTTATTTATTTATTTATTTATTTATTTATTTATTTATTTATAAATAAATAAAAAACTCGTCATCGTCTGAATAAACTCATCGAGAAACTATCCTATAAAAAGCTGAAGATATGAGTGACGGTTGCTAGATTTTCACTTGACTACCGTTATCTGGCAAGATAATGAGCCGAGTCAGTCCTTCTCCTTCGATCATAAAAGCAAGAGATCATTTCCAATGCTCCGATACTCTTGAATAAGACCCTAGTATCAGTCATTACACATTTGTTATGAGATTTTCAGTCACGAGATTGTTCTTGTGTATTCTAGCTATCGAAGGAGGGAGAATAAGGTAGAATGAGATGGGTTAGAAGAGTGACAAAACGGTCATACACTTGAGATTGAAATCAAGCTCTCGTGTAGTCGGACTGATCCTTTCATGCTTCCATGGTTTACTGAAAACGGATTAGGGGTAGGAAAGGGAGGGAAGGGAATACTATAGTCATCAGTTTGTCAATCTCAGGTCGCCACAAATCGTTATATGACTCAATACCTATTCAAATACAGAAGGATTCCGGATGAATTTAAAGTGCATGGCGCATGCATATTACTGAATACCCTCATTTTCCAGGTAAAAAAGTAGAAGCTAAATCGGACCCATATCATAGGGTGATTTACATGTGCTCTGAAAATCGGGAGTAGGATGCATTCTATTCTTCGCAGTGATTGAGCTTTATTACTAAATGTTCTTCTCTCCAGCAGATAAAAAGAAACGAGTAGCTGAAGGTCTCCTTACTGTCTGAAAATTCGACTGCAGTGCTGGGAAACCGAAAAGAGTTGAAAACCTATACGGGCAGCTATTTGTTAGCCGACGGGAGTTGAAAAACCGTACCTGAGCTTTAAAAAAGGCTGGGGATCAACTGGCGGGTAGGAGAAAGGCACGTGGAGTAGTGAAAAATCGCCTGCTCACAGTGATTGAGTGGCTTAACGGATGTGTAATGTGAGAAGGGCGAAGTTGTCCGCCTCCGGCTCTATTTCACGGTTCATTTTTCTCTCTTTTGAATGTTTTTCTTTTTCTTTTCACCTTTTTGCTATTCAAGCTCCTCAACTGTTCCTGGTTTTGCTCATAAAATCTCTCGCTGACAAGCCTGAATCTACGGACCCAGTTATTTTGAAATGGCTTTCGAAGTTCAAAGTCACGCACTTATAATGTGGAATGAGCTCATCTGCAAAAGAGGCCGACTTCAAAATCATTCAAGAACAAACTAGCAAGCGGTTGATGGCAACAATTGTTCAACTAATTTTATGTCCTCCTTCAGCTGTTCATGGCAATGAACAGAGGTAATTTCAGCGGCTCTCCTGTGAGAAAACTGTGCGTCAGTTTCGGGTATACTTGAATAAGGGTACTCCTAAGCGTTGCAGGTGATGCCGTGAGCAAGCGCTAAGCGTAAAAAGGCTACAGGTGGTAAAATAGATATCATGAGATATATCCCGGTAAAGAGCTCTATTCAATAAAGGAAAATATATAAATAATACATAAAAATGTTGGAAGGTATACTCGTGGGGAGAGCGCACCCGGGGAATTTTCCAAATCTGAGTTTTCATTCTCTTCTGATTTGTTTTATTATGCCTCTACAGGTCTAGGCTGTGCTCATAATCCAATTATCTGAAATTGTTATATTTTTTCGAAAATGAGAGATCAAATATGTATTAGCGATTAGGGTTAGATCAGATTTTCCGGAGACCCTTGTGGAGTGTGAAACGGACGAGTGTAACATGATCGAATTCTGTTCCCAGAGAGACCCAATCTCAATTCAGCGATGTCTCGTTTTCTTACTCTAAACTCTGGTTCCAATTTCCAATGATTTGGTGGTTTCGTAGAAAAAGTGTGTGTTTTCAACCTACCCAGATGACCCTAACGTCGATGTCCAAACGTATACTGCAACCTGAAAGAAGGTGACTATTCTTTCTATGCTGATTGCTTTGACCATGCCTTTGTAGCACCATAAAATCAAACTTCATGAGATTCCAATAAGCATCTATATCCGCATGTATTTAATGATGGCCACAAACTACAACCACTCTGAGCATCGCTAGAACATCCTGGTAAGTTTCAAGTCAAGACCCAGTTCAGGTCACCCGTTTCGTCCTTTCCTGCCTGATCATTGAAATGTTCGGCGGTGAATCCTAGCTTGACACAGGTTTTTTGTGTTCTTCTGGATGTCGTTACGCTTTGATTGATTCCCCTCAAAGAAAAATGAGATATGGCCAGTCTATCACTTTCTTGTCAAGCACTTGACTGCATCCCTAGGATGGATCGACATGGGAAATGTGTAGTCTGAACGTGCATCAGACACCTATACAGGTTGAAAGGGATCAAGAAACAAAACACAAAGGGCTTGTTCACTTGATGTCTTCTTCCTAGGTGGCGATGTTGGAAAAAATCAAGGGCGGACTCTACGTACCCTTGTCATACATTAATCCACCCCATCGAGTATTCCAGTCGTTAGCCATCCTTGTCCTACTAATGAGCATTTGTCAAGCATTTGCCAAGGTCAGAAAATTTTTCCCTACCCGGACAGCGTTTCTTATCTAATGGTAAATGGAAGGTGGAACCATTCAACCATGTTTGTTCAAAAGATTGAAACCACATGGGTACATGAATGCCAAAGGACTTTGCAAAGTAAGCATGAAATAAAGGGAGCTCTGATGTGGTTTTGGTGAAGCGCTTCCCAAAGAGGTACTCCCCGAAAAACGGACATAATGACTTCCCATTCAGGGAAAAACTCACGCAGAGTCAAAACAGTACTTCAAAATCTTCCAGAGGGCACTGTGGGAGGGCGAAGTTTTTCCTGGAGCTGGGCGCGTTGGGAGAACCTTTCAATGAAAGAAAAAATTACAGCTTTCAGGGGTACATATATGACTACATTACCTCGTCGAAGATAGTATTTGTCATAATTGACGAGCAGATTCAGAGCTTGAAGCTCAGGGATAACAAAGACGAAGAGCTTCAAAGTGATACTCGCGGGAGGTCTAGAGGAGGGCTTCTTCGTAGTTCAGAGCAGTTCATTAGGAGTTTTTGGTAGGTGTAGGCAGCGACCCTAAGGGTAGTGTTGCTTTGGTTTGACGCCAGAGAAAGAAGTACAGATGAAATACATCTTTTTATACGCCAAGCTCTTGACAGCTGAATCCAGTCGCAGCATCACTCGAATGTGTACGTGGCGGACATGTAGTAAAACGACTTTCAGGACCAACTAGCTGACAGAACCGCGTCTTTAATGCCCCGGAGTGGTTAGTTACCGTTTAGCTGACCAGGAAATAGAATGCCGGAGTGACTTCGAACTAGCACTCTTCCACATGGGAGTTGATCCTGGATCTTGTTGTATTAGCAGCGCCACATGCCACTGAATTCAAAAAATTCACTTCATCTTCAAACTGAACCGTATCCTAGCAACCTTCGTGCAGAGGTTGCAGAGACAGAGACAGCACAAATAGAAAAATATTTTCGCTTTGATAAAAACGACGACTGTCAGTGAGCAACTGTTCGGGATGTTTTTGTTTTGTGGCTTTTGTTTGCCAGGTTTCAAACGTTTGAAAGAATGTCGCCGAAAAGAATCTGTCGTTGGTAAATAGAAGTGTTACATGACAGTGATAACAAAAGACAGACATTCTTCAAGAGCGTGCCTCCTGAATTCCTTGTGTTCAGATCCATTTTAATACTTATCATATCGTGGTAGAGGCAATTAGCGCACAATATCACATGCATGGTCATGCGTTCAAATCCTGGATCGATATCCGCATGGGCCAACCAAGCCTTCCATCCCTCTGGGGTCGGTTAGGGGTACTAGACTGGTCTGGGAGGGTGAAAGCACTGACTTGGACATCGGCTGGCCACCGCAGTTCATTGCATAGGCCACCTACGCGTCGAGCACGTCACTACGATTCTGTATGGAAGTCGAATGCTGGACGCATTCCAAAATGGGATTGATCAACGCCAGAGCCTTTATCCTTTTTCTCCCATCACTCCCTAGAGAGACTTTATAGCTATGTACTTAGCTACCCAGTTACTTCCATGCCGAATCACACGATTGTGAGCCACCCCTCAGGGTAATCAATCATCGGTAGCGATTCTTTGAGGGAACCGCATTGCTGAACAGATAGAGAAGTTTTTGCGAACAACGGATCAATTCAGCCGAGATTGATAAGGTCAAGAAGAAGAGGAAAAGCTTCAATAGCAAGGAAAAGGAAAATCGTAGCCATGATTGGAGGAGCCAGAGTGCACTGTACTCTGTCGAGTCTGTCGAAGTCATGGAACGGAAACGCTATATCAATCAATGAGAATGGGCTAATTGTCCGACATTTGACATGAAGGAAACACAGACGTGCACTGCCACTGAAAACATTCAGAATCTCATTAGTTGTCGAATAACCGTTATGAAAAACTTCACCGCATAACACATTTCAACTGAATTAGAGCGGAAAACTAGTACAACAAGTATTCGCACAGCACAAAATGCTACTTTCTGTTCCAACCAATAGACTTCAAAGCTCATAGAATATAAAGAACAAAGTCTCGAGGCATCACGCATTCCCGTCTGAGGGGCGCCTCACATTCCACTTCCATCAAATCGTTGTGGCGTATTGAATGCGTGTAGGGCCTATACAATGACTTGCAGTGGCCAGCCAATGTAGACGTCAGTGCTTTTATCCACCCAGACTAGTCTGGTAAAAATTAACCGACCCCGTAGGGATGGAAGGCTTGGTTGGCCAAAGCGGATATCGATCCCGGTCTGAACCCGTGACCATGCGTGTGGAAAGTACGCCAATTGCCCCTATACACCTCCACTTTTAACTGATGTATTTCAGGAAAAATTAACACTAATGTATTGTAACCACAAGTACTATCAGCTAACTGTACCGGTAACTTCAATTATGACTGGAACTTCATGAAGCCATGTACATACAGATGCAGACTCAACAGTCGCACTTCCCACAACTGTAAGGCCATTGTACTAAAAATGTAAAAGGCGCGATAGCAATGAAACACATACAAAAATAATGTCAATTCGGTTTTCGACACCACATTGTATTTTTACTTGTTTTGACGGAGGTGGTGTAGAGTCAAGTGGCGCACCATTACACATGCACGGTCGCGAGTTCAAATTCCAGATCGATATCCGACCCGGTCACCCAAGCATCCTATTCCTCTAAATTTGATTAACTGGTACCGGACTCGCCTGGGAGGATAAAAGCACTGACTTGTCATCATATATGCAGCCTATACCATGACTGTCACCACAAGCCATGGTATAGTCTACAGAGTGGGCCAAAATTATGATTACAGCGCGCGCTGACGTTCATTGCAAGTTTTTTCTANAGCCTATACCATGACTGTCACCACAAGCCATGGTATAGGCTACATACGCACTGAATTCACTACTACGATTCGGAATGGAAATCAAATGTAGGGCGCGATCCTCAGATGAGAGTGGTCAACGCTCAGAGGCCTTATCCTTTATTCTTTCGATACTCAATTTGTAGTTAATAATTATCAGGTTCTAGGTATGGCGGCTGTATTTGAAAACTGTATCCACAGTATTCCCCAATGGGGTAATTATGAAGTATTATATCAACAACATGTAGAGGTCCCTATAAATTTCCACATCAGAATCTCAGGTTTTTTGCACAAATAATGAAGTATTTGAAAAAAATTATACTCATATGTACTCACACTTGTAGCTACTCCCACAAAGCGTGGGCGCACCTCTTTAGGGAGTGGCTCGTACATGCGAAAGGCGAGTGAGGTATGAAGGAAAGGGAGCTCAGTGGGATGCGGATGATAAGACTGATGTATACAACAAACTCGCAACTCCCCGAGCTAGCTTCATTGATTGATGTTGAGGTAACACTTTGAAGTAAAAACTAATGGGCAAGCTACCCTATCCATTCTCATGAGCAGCCGCATGGNGAGGTATAGTATATCACGTTAACGACTACCTTTCACTGCTTCGGCCGATATTCTTCTCGCTTTATGAACCCCCTGAATCTTTCTCATTCGAAGTTGTCGGGGCAATTGCTTATTTATTTGGTTTATAAACAACTTCCAAGCATAGCCGATTCAGCAGTTGTCATCTCACTTCCAGAAAATAATTTCTTTCACCCAAATCGACGTGTAACTTGCTTTGAGCTCAGCGTACTGAGCATTTCGCTGAAGTGCGACCTTTGCCTGCTCTATCTCTACCCTCAGCACTACGTACATATTTACATTAAACATTTTACTGCAAAAAGAGTAAAAATGAAGGAGGGCGTTCCATTGGGACGTGCTTCCGTGCTATAGTCAGGGAAACAATTATCAGAGTGGAAAGGTAGGCCGCTCCATGCTCCGACTTTTGCAGGAAGCATTTCTGCACTGCCATCCTTCCTTTGTACTGTTAACATTCTATAAAACTGTTTACCCTCCTCGATTCATTTTGTTCTCTGTCTTCGGTAGGAACAATCAATTTTCCCTCAAAGATCTTAAAACCTTCGAATACGAGGATACGAATATATTATTTTTGAATGCAGCACAATATTTTCTCTTCGATCCGCATAATGAGTTACTCATTTCACTAACTACGATGCATGTAGGCCTATTTTCAGCGCTGTGGGCCCTCTAATGAACTTTTGGCATCACAATTTTTCTGTCCAATAGGTGCAGCTAAGCGGAAGTTTCCCATGGAACAGGAGGAGGTATTAAGTCTCGAGTAACCATTTAATCTGCATCAAGAGTCAAACAAACCCTCGTCTATTCATGAGTCCGTTTGGAGTAGGTCCAAGTTCTAGAATGTGAGCAGTAATTTTATAAGTTCCTTCCGTTTCTCCTGCTGTTGACTTCTGTGAAAACAAGCTCGACTCGACTCAAGTACTGTATGATTGTGAAGATACAAGATATTATTATAAGAAAGCCTAATCTGTACTATATAATGGCTTTTTTAACCACACGAACGTAACCAGCTAAACTCACTTTTTTCGGTTCGCGTTCGTGAATTGTTGGAAGAGGCGCGCTGATTCTATCTATCTCCTTTTTCTTTCCAAACTTCTTCCAAAATTTTTTACCCATTGTGAAGCTGTTCTCCTAAAACAAACATTTGTAATAAAGATATTAGACACTATAGCACAAGTGATCTTTCAGAAGCGGTTGAATTCGAGGGGGAATGTTAAAAAGAACACAATTAGAGGACGTCTCAATGGGCTGAGCAGTGAGATGAATTCCAGATTTATTTTACTCTCGTTATTCTGTCAAATTCATGTTTGAAAGCAAAATCGTGATTTTTACTGAATTTTAGAGCAACACTTTTCCCAAGGTTGGCGACATATGGATAAAACCTCAACCTCGCACGGTACCAGGGTAGCACAAGAACGGGGAATCGAACCCGTCCTTGTGCTAACCTGGTACCGTGTTCGGTGTGTTCAGCCTAGCTATATTAGGGAGATTGTCTGCACTAGAAAGAATTGGTCGCAGGTGAGTATTGAGCTTCAAGAAGTTATCGGAAACGAGTCGAATTAGTTGACCTATCTGTTAGTGAATGTCGCAACAATGTAAAAGATGATTTAGCAAAGCCCGAAAGAGTGGAAACCAAAAGTTCTCAAATATGTAGAACAAGTGAAAAGTAATTCCACGATAAAAACGGCTCATGAGATATATTAAATCTACTCCCTCGTACACCAAGAGTGGCGCTGTAAAGACGGAAGACGGCCCAGATAGGGCGTTCTGAAGGCTCAAGATTATCCCGTGTGTATGTGCGGACGAGTTTCAACGACACTGTAGAGGCTGCAACATTAAAAAGGAACCTATGAAGGAAGTTTAAACAATTTAACTCATAGCAACAGTGAAAGGCAATACTGGACAGTTTCGGCTCTTAGTCAGCTCTTTGCAGCAAATGAAATCTCGTCCAAATACACTTCCACGTCATTTTCACATGGTAATTTCGTACAACTTTTTTTCCACTACTTTCGAGAATATTTGGCGAATTCTCTCGCTTTCTTTACCGCACTACTGTCAACCAATACTTTTGCCTTTCAAAGCGGACCTCAGAGTTTTGTGACCTGTGCCTTTGAATTTAAGAATCACTGGATTGGATAGTGAAGAAACGACGGCGGGATGACTTGAAGTTGCTGCATTATCTTGCCTTAGCGGCTAACATGTGAAGTGGTGAAGAGCGACCATTCGAGCATCTGACGCTGTGGAAAGACATAAGGTGGGCTTAAATTTGGCTCCCCAACACAAAAGCTTTCTAGTGAATGGGCTAATGAATAACCTCAGAAAGTACTTTTACATATGTCATAAGGGATAAATGAGAGCAGCAAGAGCGTACATGTCTGAGGACGAGTTTGAATGAGTTGTAGAGAGTGTAAAAATATGATCAGTGCACTTCTTACTAGCCTTCACTTTTTATCACTAAATGGGTTCCACTGTCGGCTACAACGATAGCCCGGATGGGTGTTTTGACGAGTTCTTGCTCAAGCGCAATGCTGAAACCTTATGCAATTCTAGTCTCCATTCTATTAGGCTTGACTAAGAATATACTGGCTAGGCTCAGATTCGAGCCCTTTTGCAATAGATTGCCCATGGGTGTAGGTGTGACAGTCAAAGTGGCTCTTTTTTGTACTCACAATAAGGTGCTACCTCTTTCTGTGCCCACCACCTCTTTCTTCACCCCCATGCACTTTGAGCTCAGAATGTTTTGGGATCTGCACCTCTCTACGTATACACAGTCGCAAAACCTTGCTCAGAGGAGCATCGAATCGAAAGCTTGAAATAAAAGAAAACATGCGAAACATGTACAAGCTTCGCTTTAGAATTATGATGACAAGTGTTACGCACCCCGGTATAAAATTGAATAATAAAGACCAAAACAGGTAAGACTCGAATAATGACATCTTCTCTGATCGGGTTTCCCGGTTGAAGTCGAAAATTCCGTGAAAGAAGGGGGCATCATTGCCCCGTGACCTATACCCTCCTTTACCGGATGAAATTTTCGACTCCGGCCGGGAAATCCGCTCGGTGCCTTTATTCGGTTCTTGAATCAACGTCGGCAAGCATCCGCTTGTTGTCCTGAATCAACGTTGGCTCATTTCCATTCAGAATAACCGCGAGACAATTTTTCATTGCCAATTGAATACTTCTGATATAAGGAGATTCCTTCTGTTCATCCAGCATGTTTTCCCTCCATTTCCATGCCTAGAAATCGGTCATGAGAAGATTGATGTGAAATTATATCCCTTGCTTAACAATCATTCAGTGCTCTCAAACATCTTGCGATAATAGCAAGCCTCACACTGAGTCTCAATGCACGTTTCGCTGCGTCTGATTTGAGGATCCATAAACGATTCCAATAAGTCTGGCTCTTCAAAATTTTAGCCGGTTTAGTTGCTCTATTATGTCTATGCTGAAATAGCTGCTTTTGATGAACTGAAACCGTCCACTACAGATTCGCTGATGCATAAGTATTGTAGAGCTTAGTTAGCCTTTATCGACAAATATCTTGAGACAAAAACATACAAAGGGTAAAGATCCCTTTCAGAACCGATTCACTACGGACAATGGTGAATCGGGTTTTGTTTACAAACAATGATTCAATGAAAAACAGGTATTGCGGTGTTGGGTGAGGCGTAGAATGAGAAATTCTGAATGTCAAGCTTAGCATCAACTTCACAAAAAGACATCTACATGTCGGTGGCCGGAATTAATTGTGCACGTGATACCTGGTTTAAGAAACAGTGGGTTAAAACAGACTATTCACCTTGCTAAGTGGATCAAAGCTTTGAAACTTAGCAAGTTCATCACCATACACTGAAGAATGGAAATTGAGAATGACTCTTGACATAGGAACTCTACTACGAGACGTGCCACATAGCGGATGAGAGGACCGTAGCCTGTTTTTCGTTCCGAGAACATTGAGTAAACCGAAGAGTGCAAGTGGTTAAAGTCGTTTGCACTTCCATCGACCCTACTTCTACTTGTTCCTGCTGTCATCGCCAGAACATATGTTCCTCTTGTGAAATACATCCTAACAAAAACACCGAAGCGAAACTTCCTCCGATGGCCTTAAAAGTTAGATCGGCCTGATGATACATATTTGAAATAAGGAAAGAAAAAGGATGACCATGGTGTGAAAATTAAAATTCAAAGAGATAATCTTACAACTACTAGGAACACTTGGCGGTCTACAAGAATCCGCTCAATTTGATACGTGCTGCTCTGTAACCGCGCTTGAGAACGATCGGACCTTCACCTGAACCTTCCACTTACCATGTTCTTCTACAGAATTTATTTAGTTATTCTATTTCGCTAAATAAGATAGTGTGAAGAAAGAATAAAATGAGAATTAGCCACGTAGGGAAATGAACAGCAGAATTCCTGAACAAAAACAGCCACAATGAACACACTACACATCTGTGCTTGCAGTATTTGCTTTGCTGCGAACTGTTCAAAGGGAGCCTAAGAGCCTTGGATAGATAGTGATGAGGTGATATGCAAAAACGACAGTTTAGCTCTGATAGCGATGGAATTTCACACACTTGTGGCTTCTACAGAGAAAAGGATAATCTGGCTTCTGACTTTGTGGCATCTGTAGGCGATAGGTCATTTTTAAACGAAAAGGAGAGCCCGGCGTTAGCCGGAGGATCCGGCTGCTCCCTAGGAACTACTAACAATAAGTCTAAGACCCCATGCGACTTTCTTCATTTCGAGAAGATTTTCACCGCCACTCGTCACCTTTCCCACTTCATTAAGCAGGTAAACATACACACAGCGCAGCAGCTTAATCGGAAACATCTACAAGGTAAACAACAACAATTTCTAGATCAAAACGCCGGATGATCTAGTTTTACCATTTGAGACGATAAAATCTCCTAAAAAACGACTAAGGACTAAATTGCAAGTGGACATTTAGCGAGAAATCTAGCTGGCTGCAGCTTGTCACAGATGTTTCGAGTCGCCCCACGTACACCGATAAAAAAATGAGAGAGCTGAACAGGCAAAGAGAGGTGTGTTGCGATTGAAATATCTTCAGAAAATCGAGCTGCTGTCGAAGATTTCGCGAGACCGATTACTCAAGTATCTGCACGGAAACAAACAGAACACGACACTGAAACTCTCCGAAACTCTACCTTGGACAGCGGACAATTGATTGCCGGCTTTCTTCCGGGAGTTTTCCCAGGAAACTTCAACATTTTGAGAAATTAAGAAAATTAGAACATGAGATGAAAGAAGAACT
>UZAF01020032.1:7852-18863 GCA_900617895.1 Haemonchus placei | reverse complement strand
CATTTGTGTATGGATATGTGTATGTGTGCATGTGTGTATGGATGTATGCGGCTATGTGAGTGCATGGCACCGCGCTTATGTTCTGGATGAAAAAAAAAACCAAAAAGTCTGGCAGGATGGCTACAAGAAAAAATTGGGAGGCTGAAAATAGGCCTCAGCGATTGGAACCGCTATGGAATATAAACCGAGATATCAAATAAGAAGTTCTTCACTGAATTAATCGTGAGCTCAATCAACAGTTGCGTGGACGTTTTTGAAGCGAATGTAAGTTGATTCGAAAGTTTGAAAAGAAAAGAGCTGAAGCAAGGGACGATGTGGACACATCCACATGGCGTACCACCCGGAACAGAGAGCGCCGATGGATGAAATCAAGCGCCGACTAGCTAAGTTCAAAGAATGAGTTTCATTAGACAGACAATGAATTGACTGGAACCGAGCATGTTTCTTCAATTATGCTCGTGAAAATGGGACCCAGTCGTAGGTCCTCCGACAATTAGTTAACTTGATGGTCAAAGAGGGATAGACTGCATGGCATCACACACCATCATCAACTTGCAGAAAAAGAAAAGCTGTTTGGTTATTTGATGCTTTCGAAGTACTGGAGATGGGTGCCATTGAACAATGAGCCCCGCTTAATCACTGAACTTTGGCTTTCAATCCCTGCTGCTCTGCCTTTTGTCCACCGAAAACTTCGCACACTTTTAACTGATTTGCTCTAGGAAAGCCGGTTCAGTTATTTTCAGTGTGTTAGTCTTGACGACTCAGAAAACGGGCAGCGGGGGTGGGGGGAGAGGGGTAAGTGGAGGGTATTCATAGCTAAGAAGGAGTGTGGCAATCCATTTCTGCTGATCTCGACTGAAATCTAGCTTTTGAACTTATTGCTGAGCTCATGAAACTTCTCTTTACCCATGGATCGAGTTTGGCATCAGTCATAGTAATCGGGAGGGTGGTGTAGTGACAAGTGATGCTCTATGAGACATGCATAGTCGGGGGATCGAATTCGATACCCGCCTCAGCAAGCCAACATACTATCCCAATGGGATCTGTTATTGGGTACCAAACTCGTCTAGGAGGATGAAAGCATTGATTTTTACATCGGCTGACCATCGCAAATCATTGTATAGACCGCATACGCAATCAAACGCTACTACGATACTGAACAGAAGTCGATTGCATGGCGCTCCTCAAAAACAGAATTGACCAAAGCCGCAGACTTTTCCTCACCTTCTGGTCGCTTATATTCATAATTATCAACCTAAAATATTTACTGATTCGGATCAGAACGGCGTTCTCATGGAATAAAAGGAAAGGGGAGGATTAAGAAATGACGGCTCTTTCCAATCCGTATATAATAGACTCAGGTTGAAAGAAGAAGCTGACCACCTAGTACACCTGCCTCACTGTTTTTCTACAAAGCAAATTCAGATGACTTTGAGATCGCAGCAGTATTAAACACTAAACAAACAAAAGTTCCGAGGAAAATCTATTATGAAGGCAAATAAAAAAGAGCGAAAAAGTAAAAAATTAACAACGTTATGAATAACATTGTGAAACCTTCCACAAGCAGAAAACGAGATGGACGGGGACAAGAAATGCGTGCAGGGCTCGGTCTTCAACCGTTCCAAAAATTCAATCCGCTTTTGGCAGAAGGAAGAAAAAGTTGATTGGATTTCAAACTGAAATTGGAATGGAAGGGAGGTGGATAGCGATCTCAGATTTTTTTTTGCCAGTAGCCTGAACCCTTAGATAACCACAACGGTTTGCATCTCCCGTACACACAGTTTGAAGTTCTATTATTACTGTTATAACTGATTCTACCTCCTAAACGCAAGTACTATAGTAGAGATCCCACTGAACCGAGGCAGTGGGAGAAACGAGCACATCTGGAGCCGACCCGATCGATGTTGTGTCACAGCTACACGACGAAAAAAAAAACCGACGGCCGAAGCCATTTACAACCACTGCTGGCTGGAGAAACAAATCATTGCACTACGAGTTGGACTATGCTGCTTCATCTTCTGACTGTCGTGGAGCTGGAGACATTAAGGGAAATAGTTGCTAGGAAACCGCTCTCTAAGGCGTAATGCTCTAATTTGCTGTGATTTCTAGACCTTTCTCGGAGCACGGACTCACATTTGAAATCTGAGAGCAAGTTTATATCGCAGAAACACCTATGTTGTGACAAATCCCAGGTGGAACACGAAAACTGCCAAGCTCCTTGCAGAAGAGTCAGTCAGCGTTACTATTTATCGGACGTTCATCCCTTGGTTTTGGATTTCTTATTCCGTAAAACCTCATTCTTTAAGACAAACAGGAAAACTCGTCCAGACTTCGATTTGTTTTGTTTTGTTTCACCCCTTTTAGCAAATTTTTTTCTTCGTTTCTGCAGAATCCTGTCGAAGAAATTTATTTTACAGGGGTTACATCGATACTGGTTCTGCAAGGCGATACAAGGCAATAAAGTAGAGGAACTGGAAAAGAAAAGACATGGACGGCCATAGACTGCTGCAATTCAAAGGAAAAATTAGGGGCAATGGAACATCTTCAATGGAATATTTCAGAATTTAAAGAACCGACATATCAAGGGAGTGGTCAGAATCCATTTGGACAGGACATTTTGGAAACTGCAAAAATATGGTTATGTTTGATTCAGCAATTCCATATATGATGTGCCTCCCGTTTTGAGAAATCGGAAAATCTACAAGTCATGGCCACTTCCAGAATAATCCTCACCTTTTTGATTTATCACCAGAACACTCGAATTTTTCCAAAAATCTTTTGCTTTTCTACAAAGTGCCAGTCGTAATTTATTGAAATATTCAATTAGTAAGAGGGAAAAGATAGCCACGTGCAGTTTTCACTAAAAATCATATTATTTTGTAATAATCACAGTTGGAGGCCATTCGTACCAGAAATACCAGATATAGATCGCTGTAACCACCGGGTTGGAGAAATTTCTGGAATACGTTCATGCTTGGCAGTAAGAAAAGTCGAACGCCAAGTGGCAAAATTCTGAGACACTTATTATTATGCGATGGAACATACTGTAGAAAAAGGCTACCAGGTCGTCTAGAATGGAAACCACTTTTGAATAGGAAATGACAGCGTTTTCTTTGGTTGAAATGGAAAACAAGTTCTTGAGTGGGGACAGGAAACTAGACGGGAAACAATGAACAGGTATCCTTTTCAAATGAAATGCTCAAGGAATCCGTTTATGGCATTATTGAGGTAAAAAATGGTCTACAGGGGGTACGGTAATGTTTGGAACGCCTCATAAGCCATACAAAGATTGCCAAAAACGCTCCCAAAATGTTTCGTCGAGGTAGACGTGCGGCGTACGCAAAACTACTGTAATAATCCTTGTAATTGTGCAGTATAATCCACGCCAGGGAAACTCGTACAAACGTCCTTCTCCATCACCACTTTCTAACATTGAGATATAAAACAATGGCTAAACAACGAACTTGTCTTGCATAGTTGGTGTCTCTAGTGAGTGGATGTGGTCTCATGCCAAAAGAAGCCCTACAACACTCAATTGGTCCAGAGATCGAATCTGCGGACATATACCCACCAACCTTCGGGACCTTCCAGATTCGGGTGATTTCTATCAGACTCGTCTGGGAGCAGTGTAGCACTGATTAAATCTAGGCTAGCCATTGAGGGTGATTGTATTCTTTACATGAGAATGCGTCACTCAACTTTTAATGGGATAAGTATTAAGCTCCGATTTCGATATTCAAAGTTACACTATTTCCTTCATAGTCAACCTTGTGGTTTGCAATCGCTGAGGCTACAACTCTTTAGTACTGCCATTCATCGATTGACTATTGAATGGACGCCTCCTGCATAAGATCTTGCTGTTTTCGACGCGAAGAATGACTAAGGCTCGTTTTGAGGCGCTTGTGATCAAAATTGTAACACATGTTCAACAAAACGTGAGTAGGAGGCAAAACAAGTAGTAGTCGGTTGGTGCGAGATGGGAAGAACATGGTGGGTGAGGGAGAAGTACGAAAGCAACTTCGTGAAATGTCCTCATTCTTTCCTATGCGACATGTGTTAGCCGAAAAATTTCACCTTCAGGAGGCTGTAGTTTTACAAATCCTGCAACAACTCTGCAAGCAAATAGTAGGTGTGTGCGTGAGCGGTGGTGCTGTTATACAGAAGGTCGTGATGAAGTAGGCCTCGTACACTACGCCAAACGTAGAGCATGGCTTCCATAGGGTGACGCTCATCTCATGGAACTGGCAATGGCTGCTGATCTGCAACCAATCACTGACATCTTCGTGTGTGATTTTAGTATACTACCTTTTTCTCGTCTGCAATAATGATCTTGTCGCAGTAACGATTCAGTCGAAACGGCGGCTCCTGCACAGCAAACTTCGGCAGATGTTCTAAGTGCCTACAGAGGAGCTTCAATCACTTCGTGGGGAATTCATATCTTCAGTTTGTGTACGACTTCCCCATAGCTCGGAGAATAAGACTTATAGCCCTCTGACAGGCCAGACAGTACAACCATGGATTTCTGCAGGGAGATGACGGGTAGTAGCATACGGATGGTTTTGTAAGAGCTTCTCAATAAAACATATGCTATGAAGGAGTCCCCAACGTGGCTGGCCTTCGAGGCTATAGCTGACTTCGCATACTCCTAGGGCCAATGACAGCAAGCCGTTGAGTTCATGAGGTCCGGTCCATCTGCGACAGTAGAGTTTGCGGTAAATTCCGTCTGCAGGATGCCGTGGACGGATCCCGTAAAGAACAGAGCATTTAGCATGTGTCTGATTGTAAGTGGACGGTATTATGGCTCGACTCAACCTAAAACTCAGCCCTTCTAGCACTCGCTCACGACAGATCATGCTCACCGAGTACGAATAAGAGTACGAATAACTGAATGGCGGAAGCAAGTCTCTAAGTGCTGGGAAGCTGTTTTGAAAGAAGGAAGAACGTAGCCCTTCTCCCCTTCTACCCACACTCCGAGCCTCTGAATTCGCTGACGACAGAAATTGGGCCTAAAAAGCTGTGAAAGCTGAAGAAAGGAGGGACCAGAGAGGTGTAGAAGAGAAACAACTAACCGATAAATCCAAACGGAACGGAGCTCGATGAACAACCACCTAATAATAAGAATGGCTGTGCGCTGAGGACAGGTTGAGCCCATTGTTACACATTCGCAGCAATAAGAATTGAATCACCTGCGGAAGTCACACATAAGTGCTTCGATGATTGTTTCGAGCTAGCACCGGACTACACACGGATCTCGAAATGCATTCATCTTTGATGGACCACTTTTATTTATGAGCTAGACTGATTTTCCTAGATGAACGCCGTGTGACCTTTGGAGGTTGTCGAGCAGTTCTATACGTAGAGAATAACGTCGTGGAAGTTGAACTTCTCTGTTATTCCTATGACCAACTATTGCATTCGACCATGGCTCATATGCCTATGTAGTACAAATTCCCAATAAGTGCATCCCCTCGGGGCTCTTCAGAACACCATTGTCTGGTAAGTTTTTAACTTGAAAAGCTCGACATGTTACCTACTGCTCCCTGGCAGAATTCACGCAACTCTAAGCATATCTCACTCAATACACAGCTAACAAGAAAACTGGCCCCAAAATTGTCTCCTAAAATGAATCTGTGGCCCCCAAAAGTACATGGGACATTGTCAGGCCAAGAGACTGCCTGAACCGACCGTAGTAAAGCTTAAAAACCGATTTGGCTGGCGTACATGCACGCCTAAGGTGGCCGTGCTATGAAGTCCTTGTTGAGGCTGCAGCATTCATAATGTGGCTTTGGGACGCTAAGAATAGTAAGCTCATGTGGAAGACACCCGGTCACTCACAGGCGGCGACACATTCCTAAGGAACCGATAACATGCGCTTTCCTTTTCTTCTTCAAGGAAGCAGTTTTTTAGGTTTTGAACTACGCCGGAAATACTGCGATGGCGCCCAAGAGAAGGTGGTTCTTAATAGTTTGGACTTCTGTTGCCAGCTCCTTACGCTATTGCTGCAACTGAAATCTCGTTCATACATCCCTTCCTTGCCAGCTGTGTTAACCCCTTTTTAACTACGACCTCTTTTTGGTACTTTTTTGAAGCCTTACATCCATTTGGACCTGCCGATTATTGCACTTTCTTCGCCATTCTTGCATTTACCTGTATAATAAATCCTAAAAGGGTGGAGGTGGTGCAGTGGCAAAAGGCGCACTATCTCACACGTCCAGTCCCAGTTCCGAACCCCGGGTCGATAACCGCGTAGGCCAACTAAGCCTTTCATAACTACGGGGTAATTTGGTTCCTACCAGACCCTTCTGGGAGAACAAAAGCACTGACTTGTACATCTGCTGGCCACTGCACGTCGTTGTATAGGCCACATACGCATTCAATACGCCGCTACGATTCTGAATGGAAGTCGAACGCGGGGCGCAACCCTCAGACGGGATTGTTTAATGCCCTCAAGACTTCATTCTTTATCCTTATCCTTATAATAACTTCCATAATGCCAGTTGAACTAGGTACCTCAGAATTATCGTGAACAGTGGCCTCGAATGCTAATGAAAATCATAGAAGATAAATGATAGGAATAGCTAATAAAGTTATTGAAGTTGAATGATTGAATAAATTTCGCTTCGAATTTTCCCTTTCCCTTTCTTCGTACTTGCTATAGCCGAATCTTTTTCTATACATTGTGTTTCTTCCATAGCTTTTGTTTAGTTCGTTCCCATGGTGGTTGAGACGTTGCCGTTGGCAGCGCCACGTCGTCCCCATCGCGTTCAGCTTTGTTCTGCTTTGCCGACAAAATCGCATAATTGGTTTGCACTGAATTCCAATAGTTCTCTGTTAGCTAGCCTTCCGAGGTGGTCACTAAAGCTGGCTTCTTGGCCACTAGCCAAACTCTTTCAATTTGTTCGGGTTTAGGTTCCGCTAATGGATCTGACTCATCCCTGACCAACTTACCTTCGTTATTAGCTTTTATACCCAATAACCTTTACTGTACTTCGATACCTTTCGATAATTTTGCCACTCATGATGTTTTGCAAACCTATTGCTTGTTTGCAGATTACCCTATTGATCTCGAAAAAGTTACTTCTAACTTACTTCCCACATGGCAGTTGAAGAAGAGGAACGCTGTATTTGCCAAATATGCAATTGCGGGTAAGACTGAAAGTCTACCCATTATTAGTATAATAATAAGTCATCGTCTACGGCATACTATGTAGCTATGCATTATTATAGTAATATATTGACTCGATATTTTCTTGTTATTGATTTTTTCTGAAAAAAATTTTGCCCACTCATGAGCAATTCCACTTAGGAACAACTCACAACAGTTCTGGGAAATCTAGCTCGAGATAAGTTATATTGCAGAATAGTGTAGAAATGGCGAAGAAAGCACGGTACTTGGCAATTTTTATGAGATATAGGGCTTCAATAATGTAATAGGAATGGGGTTGTACGAGATTATGTGTCTGTAGCCGTCTAGTGCCTCCCACATAAGAATACTATTCTTCGGCATAACAACGCTTCATTTTGAATGGTACAGCCATAAGGAAGTCGCCATAACACGGCCACTTTTGGGTGTTTAAGTTGACCAAACCGGTTTTGGAGCCCTTATGACCTTCTGTCGAGGTCGTCTTTCGACTAGAAAATGTCCCACAAGCTACCCTTGGGTGTTAAAGGTTCACCATGAAGGGAATGTTAGGAGCCATTTTATCGTGAACTGTGCCTTTGCTAGTTTTACTTGTACCAGCAGGGTCGAGAAGAGACGGCCTTCTGAGCACTCCGAAAAGCAGATCGCGACAATAATTGCTTTCCAGCCCACAGCTGTACTGACGAGTTCCCTCCCCTGGTATAATTCGGTCAAGGCCGAATAGTGAGGGGATAGTTGTATAAGCCTTAAGGACGAAAGCAGTAGAATATTCTCTCAATACCAATGAAAAAATCTTTAATCTTTCATCAGACTTAGAGAAACACTCCAACCATTCCGTCAAGATCTTTCGTTTAATTGACGATAGAAAATCTTAGATTGCAGAAACCACAAATGTTCACATATGGACCCAGATTGGGTTGCTAGAGGAAAGCTGGACGGAAATACTGAGTATAACGCTCAATATCCAGGAAAAGAAGCTCAAAGGTAGAGTTTGTCTTCATCGTGAAACGATTTTCACAGATGGTAGGCCTCCATTTTGTTGGCTGTTTGTCCTGTTTTTAATTTCAGGGCAAAGGCGATCCGACCAGCGGAAACGCTACTGAATTCGGGTGAATTCAATGGAGAGACAACAAACCGGGCGGATTTCTATGAGAAACATGTAAGCCAAATTCGAATAGTCTTCTCCTCATAGCCATGGGAATACGGTGAAAAAGGGCTATCCGGGTTAGATTAAATTAGCTATAGTGATATATTTTTACTTATAACTGGTTCCGGGCTCATAATTCCCACGTTGATGACACTATGAAGAGCCTTAATTATTTCCGAACTACGGATGCCCCAAATTCTCTGGTGCTTTGAACACAAAGAAGGGGTAAAATGTAAAATGGAGAGGAAGGGGTCAACTATGGTGAGGTTAGGATTCTCAGTGTGACGCAACCTCAGTACCGAAGGAAGATCCAATCAAGGAAAATTCAACGACGTTTCGATTGCGTACCTTAAACCCAAGATAGCATTGGCTCGAATTTTGACGCATAAGTAAGAGGGCGGAGGTAGTGTAGTGGCAGTGGCGCACTATCGCACACGCATGGTCACGGGTTCGAATCTGGGTTCGATATCCGCTTAGGCCAACCAAACCTTCCATCCCTCCGAGGTCAGTTACTTGGTATTAGAGCCGACTTGGAGAACGAAAGCACTGACTTCTACATTGGCTAGCCACCGCAAATCATTATATGGGCTACAACTCATTCAATACGCCACTCCAACTTTGAATGGAAGTCGAGTGCTGGGCGCATCCATCAGGCAAGACTGATTAACGCCCAAAGGCTTCATCCTTTTATGCTTTATTGTATTACTGAATAGTAGCAGTTATTTCCGAGACCTAACGAAATAACATTGTGTTATTAATGCTCGTTACTACTTTTTCGGGCTTTTTCAGGGTGTTAGAAGTCGTGCTATCCGGCCAGTGACAAACACTATTCAAAGCGGAGAATTCAATGGCATCACCACTAACAAATCTGATTACTATAGGAAACAGGTAGGATCATTTTTGAGAGCGTCCTACAGTGCATAATACCAGGTTCCACCTTTATTGCTTATGAAAAAAAGCAAAAATCAAGGCACAAATTTAAGAGAAAGGGTGAGAAATTACCCAGAATTTTATGAAGAACAGGTATTGTCTCCTTCAGGCTGAAAAGGCTGCAGCGTTCCGACCTCATGAAACTGCTATCGGTGGTGGAGAATTCACTGGAGCTACCACTAATCGAACAGATTTCGATCGAAAGGAGGTAAGTGAGCCTGAACGATGGGCGTACCTGCCGGAGAAGGTTTGGGATTGGGATGATCTGAGTATCTAACAATTGATAAGCTCTAGATTCAGTTGCTTCGGTACTAGATAATTTGGAGGAAATTTCTAAAAAGAATCGCAAAAGGGTCACAACTGAACCAGTCCAGTCAAATTCGGAATTTGAATCTGTTATGATATGATTTTGGCATTTTCCTTTGTCGCAACTTCGATTTTGTATTTTAGGGAGGACGTCAGAAGGCCTTCCGTCCCGGCTTCACCGCTATGCAATCAGGGGAATTCACAGATGTCACTACTAACCGGGCTGATTTCGATCGTAAGCAAGTACGGAATCGTTCAATTATTACATTACTACTGTACTGCTTATTGTCCTTTAAGTGAGGAAATCAATTTAAGGAAGTTATTGAGGCCGGATACTTTGGCAATAGCGTCTGTACAATTAACACTACCGTGACCAGTAACATATAATCGGTAATGTTGGAGGTATGAGGATGCAATCGTTGGGAAATTTTTCAAGACTCTTCAATTTATGATACCGCGGGTGCGGGGAGGGGAGTAAAATGCTTGAGTGGTTCTCCCCTGGATACCTTCACACGCGGTAGCCCCTTCCAGTTGTGAAGGTGTGGTACCTGGTGATGCTATCAGGCTTGGGTATGAGGATATGTGACTTAAATTTTTGACAGTTAACGACTACCGTCTCCTGAAGCAAGTTCACTGCATTCACCACTCAATTATGTCATGAAACAGACCCTCTCGATCAAGTTATGTCTCGATCCACAGACATAGAGGGTAATAGCTGCGCTTGCTGACACTACACCAGGAATTCAAAACGCTGCAGTTTACGGAAAAGCTGAGTGTGAAGAGACTTTTTTAAGAATAATTTTGTTATTTTAGGGTGAAAAAAGTCGTGCATTCCGCCCGGCTGTGAGCGCCATCACGAGCGGCGACTTCTCCGGAATCACTACGAATCGAGCCGACTATGATCAGAAGACGGTATTCACCAGCACTATACAGGAGAACAGGGAAACGCTCTGGTGTCTTTTCAGGGAAAGCGTAGTTCACCAATTCGTCCTTCGTCAACAAATCTGCTACTAGGTGGCCCTATGGATGCACTAACCATTACCCAGGCTGACTATCGTGGAAAACGAGGAGAGAAGTGGGTTCAAGTTCTTTCGAAAACCCAGATGAAGTTGGAAAATAGTGCAAGATTGATAATTTGCTAAGACCAGGACGTCCTTCAGGGCGATGGCAATGAGGCCTAGGAGTAATGAAATCGAACGAGGACAACCATTCGATGGCCATTCTACCTATCAGGATGGTTTTGTTCCCAAACAAGGTGAGACAAAACACCTTAAGTTCCTTCCCACAGGATGAATCGCTGTAAGGAGCTTTAATTTGCGGAAGAGTTGGAAACTGAGCATTTCCTAGTCGTTTGGGTAATTCAAGAGATCTTTTGTATTATAACTGTTATCTTCTCGTCCACCGTGCCGAAGACAAACTTTAGAAAGTCGAGTGGGGTCATCCTTCGGCGGGATTGAAGAGGGGGGGGGGGGGGAGGGGGGGACGCA
>UZAF01020031.1:5090-20334 GCA_900617895.1 Haemonchus placei | reverse complement strand
CGGACAATCTCTTTGTATTGGTCGAAAAGATCCGCAATCTGAATAAGCCCAAATTGAAGGCGATATCTGGAATCATTGCTAGGAAATCGAAAATGACTCTAGTTAAAAGGTGGGTTCGTGGCGTACAGACGCTCCCCAATATAACTATTGTAGCCGAAACATCTAGCTTTCGATGATCGATGTTCAAAGATACCTGCTTAACTTCATCAAAAGAAAATCCGAGTTGCATGAGATCTAGAGATCGTTCTGCTGGAAGTTTCATCTCTTCCTCGGACACACTGCCTGGGCGGAGTAGCGTCATTTCGGCCGTCGACGATGACGGCGTTCGCGGAGTCTGGAAACATGCTTACAGAAAGTTTCCAGAAAAATTTGCCAACTTCGTCATCATCCATCTTATTACAACCTCGAAACAAGAAGTATTTTCTTCCAATTTATTCCTTTCCTGCATGTTTTCAATAACGTAGACATGGATGAACTCTTTACAATCCATACGTAGGGTAGAGAAAAATATTACTATAGGTTGCTCATAATCGTAAGTTGTTTTTAAATAAGATGGTGCAGGATACTAACTATAAATTTCATTTTTTATTTATTGTAATTCATATAAATGAGGCTTCACTTACTTCGGCTATGGAGACTTGTACAAGGCTATGCAATGTCGGAGGCGATAGATAATTCTGAAATGCTGGCAAAGTGTGGAAATCAATGCATTATAGATATGTGCTCTAATTTCGCATCTGATTTTAAAGGATGGTCGTGCTTTCAGTGCCACCTTCCCTTAAAAAGATGGAAAAACGACAAAATTGAAAATTCATTTGTTCCTTCGCAGATCACTACTTAAGCGTTGATTGAGCTCACGGTTACTGTCGAAGGCTACTGAGCTTGTAAGGCCAAAGAAGTGAATTGTAAGAGCGTTGAAATGATAGTCGAACGATAGTCGTTCCGCGCGACTACCGTATCCGACTACTCTGGGATTTGTACTTTCCCCTGACAGGGCCCGACTAGGTGCGGCGGGCGCGACGCGGTTTTCGGGTAGAAGATACCGCACCCCATTAGCGATAAGTGTCTATCATTCAGCGTTGTTGTCAGCAACGTGGTACCCAAAATAATGATCAAAGCACCATTTTCAATTACGACCATGGCCTTATATGATTTCGCCAGTCTACCTAACTGCTACGCTATGTCATAGGCTCGAGGGATTACAGTTCAATAACATTGCATAACACCTTTTTCCCTTGAAGACGACACACCCCCTGTTTGGTTTTGAGCTTTAATTTTTGACCAAACCCACTTCATTAGCACTGAGTTGTCCTAGTTGTTGCCAATGAGCCGTTAACAGAGGTGTCCCATCATTCGGAACTGGAGCATCTTGGTACCCTTGCCGATAAGAGCCCAGCATACTTGGCGGCTCAAATTTCTGAAGGGCATCCGTTGCAGTAAACTTCGAATAAGGATGTATCAGGACATTACCTCTTTATTTTGTTTGAGACGATTTTTCAAAGAAGCTCGTTGAATATCTGCAGCTCTGCAAATCCTGTCGAAGAACATCTCCTTTTGGGGTCCGAGGAATTTACCCAAACTGATACAGTAAATAAACACCAATATAAAATAAAAACCACTTGTCGCTGCGCGATGGTGCTAACGTTTCAGAACTAATGGAAACTGGAAATATCGTACTTGTGAATTTTCCTCAGTTGCTCGAAGGTGATTGCAGTCTTGGCATTTACGCTCGACTCTTTTTGCTGTCGTATGTCGCGCTCAAGGATTTGAATCTCTCGCTCACAGTCAAAACTCTGAAATCCTCAAATTGATTATTGATATGGCCTAATCGATGACTGGAAGATGCTGATATGTTCAACTACTGTTGGACCTGATATGCGGACCTCTTCCTGGCTTTCTAAGAAACTGGACGAACTCCATTTTTTTAAGACATGGATCAGTCAGTGTTTTCTATATGTGGTACTCCAAACTGTCTTGATTCAGGTCCAGAGATCTGGTTAAGGCTTATCCGATCTCTTCAGATCAAAGTCCCAACACAGTGCGAAGGTAGTGCAGTGGCAAGTGGCATACCATTACAAGTGCGTGGTCACGGGTTCGAATCCCGGGCCGGTATCCACCTAGGCCAAGAAGCCTTCCACCACCCTTCCGGGGTCGATTAATTGGTACCAAACTTGTTTGGGAGGATAAAAGCAGCACTGACTTTACATCGGCTGCCACCGCACGTCATTGTATAGGCCACATACGCATTCACTACGCCACTACGTTTCTGAACGGAAGTCGACTGCAAGGCGCACCCCTCAGCTGGTATCGTTCAACGCCAAAAGTCTCTAAGGATTCCTTGGTAAAGGGCATTCATCACCAACGGTCAGTTGTATAATCGGCGTTATCACCATCAATTTTTTTTTACCTTTGAAAGCTAGTTAATTAAAGTCATTGGAATTGACAGTTACTTACTAGAAGTTGTTGCGTGTTGAAGACGGTCTCCTCACAACTGAAAGAAAGCAGGAAATAGTTTCACTACAATGGACGAGAAATCTGTGAAGTTGGCAAAGAAGTGGGGAAGCCTCACCCTGCTAATTCGCTTTTTAACCCTACTAGTTCGTTTTTTACATTCGGAGAGTTCTGGTCATCTTCCATTTCGGAGAACACGGACGAGGCAATGATGGGTCTGAAGATGGTATACAAGAAAAAATAAGTGAAGTTTCTGGCGTTGTTCTTGATTGTGAGTTGTTAACATTTATAAATGAATGAAAAATAAATTTAACGTTCCCGATTTCTTCTAAGGAACGTTAGATGGTCATATATACGTATCTCTTTGCCATTTCTATGAGAAGGCCATGATGTCATTAGAAGGCCGTTTGGTGTGCGTTCGAAATCGGTTCATTTCTTAGAGTCAGATCATTTTTACGGCTAATTTTTTTTGTAATAGGGGGGGGGGGGGGCTACACTGAGACTTACTGGGTACTCCTCACAGTATCTTACGGAACGTTTCTACCAGTCTGTGGTACTCACTGAAAACGAAAGCACAGGGTCGTTAGAGGGGAAGGTGATGGAGTCACCTTAGGAATTTAGGATCAATGTTGGTAATACAGTAATCCTTATGGCTAGCTACATCGATGAAAACAGAGAGGAGATTGTATCAAACAGCTGAATGGCAATTCAACCAGAAGGGTAAGATTTACCAGAGCTAGGTTGTTGTCGAGGCTAAGCATGATCATGAACCCATGATAGTACTCAATATGTAACTGAGAGGTAACTGAAAAATTAGTGGAGGTTGGGGAAAAAGATACAGATGGTTGATGAGGGTGTGTCAGTTGAACATGCGACTCGAATAGCGTCTATATCAAGGTTATGATTGCCGAGCACAAGATAACATGCTATCTCTCTCATTGGTATGAAGCATCGACATGCTCGGACGACAGCACGATCGTAATCAAATCGATTTGACTACGGAATTGCCTGGAAAGAACACCCAAGGTAGAGTACTCGGGCGAATTCAGGCTACAGGCTGCTACAAAGGAGTACGGTACGCGGTCTAAGGTCACAGTCAAGCCCCTAGCTGGAGCATTTTTTACATTTTGGCAGAAAAAATCGGAAACATGTCAATGTATTCGGGTCTATTTCTGTAGGATGCTTCTCAAATGGAAGATACTGTTGGCCCCAGGTTACCGTTGACGACTCGGGGATCGGTAGACGAGTTTCATTTGTCGTCATATAAGTCACGATCATACAGCTCTTATCTCTCCTTTGCAGCCCTTCTTTAAAAGCTTTGTTCACACAGACCGATAAACACGTTGACGTACATTGACGAACGTTTTTTCCTGAAGTAAAATAGAACGGTGATTAGGAAGTCTCTGTTATCAAATATGTATGCTCCAATCACTCACAATGCCAATCACTCATCTGAAGTGCCACTCACAATTCACATCAACATGAACCTCTAGATAGTTGCTTACACCTACGACAACGCAAACAATTCAATGGTGATTTGTGAAATTTGACGAAACGAATGCAGGAGTCGATAGAGATGATTCCAATGAGCTCATAGGAAGCGGCATTCCTTGACCATCATTCATCCTTTCGTGATTTCCAGAGGGCGCTCTTGTTGGCTAACTCTGTTTGCAACAGCATAAATTGGTACATGGATGAGGAAAATTTTCAAGGTCGTCTAAAAAGCAGAGGATATCACCTCGCCTTCATTGGAGCTCCAACCTGCGAGCTGAAAAAAANAAAAAAAGCGCTTCCCTCTTTATATGAACGACAACCCCTAGAATCTTCAACCAAGTGGTCTTGCGGTTTATGGACCTGTAAAAGTTTGAGACTGCCCTTTATCAATTTCAAAGGCACAGTTCACGATAAAAATGGTTCCTGAGATTTATTCCTAAAATCTACGACCCCCAAGGATAGCACAAGGGACGCGGTCGGATCGAAAAATGTGCCTACGTTCTAATTCTGGGGCCATATTGCACCATATCTAGGGGGTCTGAAAATGCCTCTTGGATATGGCGCAAATATAGATATGGCGCAAAGGGGCCCCAAAACGGGCCTGGCCGACGTACGCAGACAAGGCAAACTTGTTCCCACGGAGATGTAGAGGGTGTGGAGGTTGCGCCATTCGTACCATGACCCACGCGTTGCGCGCAGGCAGCTTACTGTAGCCAGCTGTACGCAATGGGACTCACATTTCGGCAAGTAACCCATTTACCCCTTCCAGGCAACCTTGTCGTCACATTCCCGTTTTACCGCTGATTTTACCACTTTTTAAAGCTTTATATTCCCCTAATTACAACGAATTTCACAGTAAAGCTTCAATTTGGCGACCATTAATAATGACCTATCATGATGCCTCTGCACAGTAAGTGGCTTGGGAATTGAGTTTACGACCACGTCCCAAGCAAACCCTCCCACATCTAAGCACCTCACTACTCTTAACTTAGTTCGGAGTAATTGTCTAGTGGTCTATTATGACTCAAGACCGAAGACGACTAACATCAGTAGAAAGGTGAGGGGGAGTAGAAAAAGTTGTTTCCAGGCAATCGTAATCAAGAACAATGTCCTGGTTTCCATCATGTCTTGCTTTCCTCGCACTTTCAAGCACCAGCTCCATGAAGGATCGAACATTTTTCAGAGTCTCGAACTATTTATTTCCATAATAAAGCTACAAAAACAATTTCTTTATCCTTTACACGTATGGAAATTTGTAAAGAAATACTGTAAAGTGCCCAACAACCTGAATGATTGGATGGTAAAACTGGATACTTAGAAATACGCCCTAGATATGAAAATAATTTCAAAAACCTAACCCTACTATCATCTAACTGTTGCTACGAATGAGACCTAATGACCCACCTTTAAGAGCAATTGTCGGATCAAAGGAATATACAGTGAAGAAATGGAATTTGACAGGTCACAAACATACAGTAAAATTATTCTACGTACAGGGCATACATGCTAATTTGAACACCTAACTTCATACAAACTTATATCAGCGTTTAATCGCCATTAGAAAGATAACGCCATCCTCGTCGAGGACATATTTCTTCATTGAATCGAGATCAATCCCGGCTCTCCCCAAGGCGTTCATTATTTGTTGCTCTGTGAGGTTGAGCAAGCTGAAGATCACCTGGAATTCAATCAACGATGTATTCTCAAGTGTATGTATCTCAAGTGCTAATATGTCATATCATTGTTACCTATTGAGGGTAAGCGGCTTTTTGTAAGAATCTGCTTCACTATGTTACTTCATTCGCGCGCGGCGAGAGCGACGTCGCGCGCGAAGGAATGTGGCAGAATGAAGCAGAAGCAGCGCAGCGAGTAAGTAATACAGGAACAGAGGAACAGTAGAATTATGCTAAAAATAATTTTCACATATTGATCGAGCTGCATGAGGAACGCTAGAACTGAATAATAAGGCAACTCGTCCGCGACTGCCGCGCGCGGCGAACCGATTACATGAAACCGATACAATTGCTTGTCTACCATGGAGAAGAGGTGGTCAGTACGAGTTTTGTTGGAAAGCACAGTACGAGTTTTATTAAAAAGCAATGTTACTAACCTGATTTCCAGAATTATACGATTCGTCTCCTAGAACCGATCCGAGCACTAGGCGTCCTCCACTTCTCAAGTGCTTTACCTGGAAATACCTCCATTACGCATCTACAAATAACTTATTACGACTTCAGGTTATTCTGGCCATAACACTTAATCAATGAGTACAAGGAACTTACAATGTTCTGAACACACTGGCAGTACTGGAGGTATGTTTGACAGGCACTTTCCAGAGTGAATATGCTTACTAAGATGTCTACCTGGAATTGAATTACTCCACCTGGGAAGGAGATAGACATATTATTTCAGAGCATAGCAATAAACCGTTGATCGAGTGAATTATTAGAAATATCTACACAAATGAGAAGAATTACTATCTTTCTTACTTGGCAGTCGTTCAGGTCTGGAACAACAGGGTCTTCGTGCACGTTGGCGTATAAAATGCCACCTCGTTTGACTGCTGCCCGAGCCTTGGCTTCAATATCGTTCATTTCCGCATCCGATAATAACATACCACCTTCCGTCCTCAAAAGTAACCATAATTTGTAAGAATAAATGCATAGAAGCCGTCAAAATCCTCCTAAGGTGAATAACAGGCCATCATTAACCCCTTCCGCCTTTCGCCTAATGTGGTTCCGAAAAAATTGCAAAAGAGGGTTTTCATATGAAATATTAGGCTCGGAGAAAAAATTGTAACGTTTTTTATATATTTTTTGTCTTACAACGAATTTATGCTGTTTGAAAATTTGTGTAATCCTGAAGCGATAGAGCCCTTTTGTATTAATCGTCATAATGAGCAAAATATATTTTTTTGATATTCTTTCAGGCATATAAGTGGAATATCCAACAAATAGAAATCAATACTTTCGACATCTGCCTTTCTTTCTTTGGAAACGCTACGAACTTATCCTTGACCTAATATTCATTGAGTTTGCTGGACAACCTACTGAAAGATACTGTTGTTTCTACTCTAGAAGGAAAAGGACATAACACTGATTGATAACTCACATTGGCTGCTTTCATAGTCCGCCGGCCGGCCGGCCGGCCGGCGGACTATGAAAGCCGCCATTTGCCTCAATAATAGAAGGGGGATGCTACCGTTCCTTTCGATAATAACTCTAACCTTTTGATAACTCTGATCGTGGGTTTCCAATCATAGGTAGAGTCGTTATTCCGCCATTTTCTGAGCACGTCCAGGTTCTTCTCCAAAAAATCAGAAAGATAAATAGTTTTCACGGTGTCACGAAAACACAGTGCCGTATAAACAGTTGGTCCTAAATATGTTTATATTACAAATTCGATAAAAGCACATAGATCATGTTAGATCAAATCATTGGGTCGTCCCAAAATCAATATTCTTCCTGCCTTTTTGCCAGTGAAAAATCCATTCGTTCATCAGTATTATCACCATTTCACTTCATCTTTTATGTATTACTGTACTTATTACTCTAATTCTACCTTCCCACTTTGTACTGCTCAGTATACGCCACTGCTAACGGCCGATTCAAATTGAAAGGTTACCAATTCTCAGATTCATTGTTTTCATTTTACTTATTTATTTGTTTATTTAACAGTTTCCACAAAAGATTTCTTCTACTTTCTGAATGAATCTGAACTGACGAGGCCCAACCTAATTCTTTAAAAACTGTATTGTCAAGTCAGTGTGGATCACAAGTTTTACACAGCCCTCTCCAAAATTTATTGGCAGGAGAAACAGCTGTTTTAAGTATTTTCAGGGAAATCGGGCTTTTATGGGGGCAATGTGAGGCCACTAATTCTGCGAAATTTAGAAATTTGCCTAGCGGTAATCAAGCACATCGTCTCCATTGAGTTCTGAAGGCTTTCTTATTGGAAGAGGTTCGCCACGTCAACAGCGGGGAATCCATAGAAGTACAGTACTTTCAATACTTTTTATACGACACTACAAGACCACTGTTCCCGCTGCACTGACTGGGCTGGCTTTATGAGTTTACAGTTGAATTACTAGCTGCTTTCGTCAAAGAGGCGGGGTTGCTCAATTGGTTCCAGACACGGCTGGGTTAAAAAAACACTGGCGTTACATCGGCAGGCCACTGTAATTTGCACAGTCTACATAAATAAACACTGGGAGCATATTCTGAGCAGAAGTCGAATGATGTTCGCATCTCAAGAAACGGTATTGATAAACATTCAGTGGGTGTGGGTATGTCTTCCCAAATGTCGCGCTGTGCGCTATGAACGGAAAGTTCTGATACGGTAGTCGTCGCGGGATCACTGCCGCTTGAGAATGAATTTTGCGTAAAAACAATTAATATTTGGCCCTAGGACAACCTATTTACCTGATTCTGAGGGTTTCGAATGGTTTGCAGTCTTAAGCAGCTACTTTCTGCCAGCATACTTACTGATCTCTACTAATTTTTCTGGTTAGGCGCACATTAGTTGGTCATCATCGGAGCTTAGATTATCATACTGGATACCAAAAAATTATGAATATTTCTCCCTTTCATGGGTCCATGGGTCTCCTGTAGAGAGAACCATCCCCACCTGCTCCGATATCCAACAGGGTTTCCCGTTCACTTGGAGGCATTGACTGGAGCATAATGTGCGCAAACACCGGCAAAGCGAAAAGCGACATCCGGGTGCCATCCTCGATCGATTCTCTGAAATACTGCCTTTGAAAGATGTTCCTAGTCAGAGACTATTAGTAATAAAAGTATTCAGTGTAGAATCCCGTTGTGTTTCATCTCTCAGCACTTCTCTCACAACATACTGTTACAGTAAAGCGCTAGAAGCCATTGCTTCATGCTCCTATACTCGTTTTCAGGCTGTCCCTTTTGATAAGAGAGCAATTTTTGTTTTTCATAATGTTAGCAATAAAATGCAATATATAGTATGGTAATATCACTTTTGTTATCTGTCTTTCAGTTAATTATGGTTTTAATCGAGTGGAAGCCGGCAACGTCTTTATTCGTCCCTGTGGGCGAAATGTAGTCCAGTGGATTCTCCCTGTTCGAAGAACACGAGGCATACCACACCCTTCGTTCAGGGTTGTCCTGAAGTGTTGGCCCCCATCCCCATCCCCGGTGTTCGCTTGAGGTCTCAGGTGTCCAGTAGTTGCCGCGGTATAAGTGACATTGCAAGATTGCAAGCCCACCTGGTCTTTCATTCCTCAAAGTAAGCGATGGTGTCGTTGATCTTCTATCGTTGACAAAACTCGGACTCGTTTATTCAGTGACTCCGTCCGTTGCCCTTTCCACAGCGCGCTGAATGACGTTGTCTGCAGACTCATCAACTCTGTATGCAGAGTTCAAGTATCTGAGGTGTACGTCAAAGCAAAAAGGACTGCAGTGCCGAAAAGGTTAGCGCGAAGCCGGATGTTGTTAACGCTTCCCACGCCGCTTACTTCCTTCTGCTAAGCTTCGGAGCGGTGCATTCACCATGTTGGTCTCTAACTCGAGGTGCACGTAGATGGAGCATTCAGAAAGGCTCGTTCCGATCAGAGTAGAAGGAGCACCAGATGCTAACCCGTTCCTCATGTGCTTCGTTTTTGCTAGATCCAATCGCAACTCTTTCCGCCTGCTCGATCTTCGATGATAGGCACGATGTCTAGCAGAGGGCATGTGATGGAAGTATAATAGCTGACTTCGGCTTCCATTCCCATCCCTCCCTGACGAAATCAAATGCCTTTTTCAAATAGATCTAGGTCAGACATACGGGCATCTTCTATTCTCGCGTTACTCCATTGAGTCTTGTGACACTGTGGATGTAACATTGCCCGGTATCTGTTTTACTCGTTATCACTACTATCACTCAGCCCTGCGAGACCTTTTCAATGTTCTGGAATGGAGGTGGCCAGGTGAATTTACCAGAGCAGAAATTATATTCGGAGTTAAGGACCTCTGGAAAATCGGTATGAACCCATGAGTTTTACATGCCCAGGTGTCCGCTTGCCTTTCTGAATATTAAGGAAATGAAGCGATAAGGCTAACTTCAGGAATCCATAGGAAAGTTCCTGAGGTTCTGAAAAGGGTCATTCAGGTCCTAGAGGGATAAAGTAATGTAAAATTCAGCGGTTATCCGAAACCATGTTCCCTGTTGAGTTCATATTTCTAAAACACTTGAGTTTTAGGCGTTACAATCGCAAGTCTTAGATAAACATCATTGGCCATCCGTTCGAGAAAGGTAATCATCTGCGATTTGCTCTCATATCGATCCGATCTTTGCAAACAGCACAGGCGCAAGAGTGGCATTACACACGTCCTCGTTCTCAGTTGTCAAACGAACTCTCGAAATGTCGGTATCGAATAGATTTATAGTCAATGAAAATCCTCCTACACTCTCACGATAGATATTGAAAAGCCGAAATGACCTGGCAAAGTAGTGGTTTAGATAGGCGTCAGGGTCGAACTCCTTTTCATAATCCTCGGGTTTGTATGACTCTTTCGAGGACATCAACGACTCGACCACGTCGCCTGTCTGAAAAGACAAGTTTGAATAGAAATACCTCACCGAATAGGGGGTTTTAAGGGGATTAAACTTATTTAGAATCAAAAAGAAACTGGAAGCAACTTGTGAATACATATTCCAGGTCTGACTAGCACAGTTTAACCCAATATTGTTAAAAAGAAGAGTACGACAAGCAGAATAGTGGCATTCAATCAACGAAAATCTGGGAAGACAAGAGGCTCAGAGAGCAAAAGCAAGCTGCGGCCGCAATGACGACAGAGGCGCAGATCAGCTTACAGCACCGGGTACGCCCTTGTCCTCAGTCTTACCTAAAAACAGATTGGAACGACCTCGTACTGACATACACCTGGAAAAGATGTGTAAATTATATTTACTACGAAGTTTCCTCGAACAGACAAATTTTTTCTGAAAAATTCTAAACCGCCTGTGGACATTCCAAACACTTCTTTTTGTAAACAATGCGAGCCGCTTTTTTACGGCCTTCACTCACCCGACGTTTTGAAAAACCTGATACTGCTTTAGCTACCCGAAGACAGGCCTCTTTTCTTCCAGAGTAGTGTATTCCCAATTTGTTCTGTAGATTTTGCATCAGTCAGGTCTTACATGGCGAGGCACCTCTGATTTTTATAGAGAGTCATATTCATACGTAAACCTTGTCCTAGCAGTTTGCACTTTCTCGTCGGTTCACAGTTCAAGAAGCACCGAGTGAGGCCCAAGATGAATATGAAGGAGACAAGGTTCGTAATCCTCATTGCAGACCGCTGGCTTCATGCTTTCCCTTACTCCCCTTAGATCCCCCTCGGTGCTTCCATCGCCCACTTTAGGATGACCTGAATGGGTTAAGTTTGCGGGGCAGGCTCTTGAAGACCTGGGAGACTCGACTTCAAAACTTTTTTCTTTCATTAAATTACTGCACTATCTCACTTCCCATCCCTGTCTTTCCTATATTTTCACCAGTTTGATCACACGGCTATCGCTGGGCTCCTACCTCAGAATAAGTGATACTTTCTGAGCATGAAATTCAACTCATGGCATCAAGTGGTATTCAGTATGTGCCGACGTCTATGATTGGAAGTCTCGGTCTTTTGCTTTCCATTTGGGAAATAAACACCCATAGAAATTTTGAGCGTTAGGCAACCAAAGCCTTGAGTAGTATTCACAGATGATGTCGAGCGATAATAACCCCATTATCAGATGTCGTTATTAGTGGGGTTTTTTCTGTGGCTCTATCATTAGTTGAGATTCCGCGATTATTGGCGGTCGGATATGTTTTGTCTCGAATAGTACCAAATAAAGGGGAATTCTGATCCGTTTCTTGATATTTCATTCTTTCCAGAAAATTTGGTCCCTTTTACATTCTCTCGAGACTTTTTTTCCGGTTACTGTGAAGCTTTCGTTTAATCTCCCCACCTCGTATTTCAGATCCGTTTTTGGTGGTCGTGGTCCTCCAGAAGTTAGGTTTCAGCTGGTAAGTGCCTCTTGCTCTTTGAGACCCCTCTTCAGTTTTTATCAGCTGTTATAAGTTCTTCCCATCGGGCATCTAAGAACCATCATACTCCACAGCACAAGCAACACAGTCACCCAGGCTCAACTATCAATTCGATTGTTCCAGTGGCTTTATTCTCTAACACATCAGTTGTTACAGTTCCTGGAACCAACATTCCTCGATCCCGTCAGTACCGAAGTGCCAAAGTTCCACTGCTGACAGGAAGAGCGTTTCAGACCAAGTAGCTCTGCCTTCTATGGTCTCCAACACTCCAATAGACCCTATAATTCATTATCGGTCCTTGTCACGTCTAGTCTACGGTCCCTTCTCACACCACATCATCAACTAAAGTGCCAAGGGTCGACCGTTAACACAAAGAAAGAAGGTAACGGATCCTGCAGCTATTGTCTTCTAAGGCTCCTCAGCAGTTCCTGGACCAGGGCCTCCAAATATCAGAGCGGTGCAAGTGGCGTGCTAACTGTAGAAAGGAGAGCCGGGCGTGGTCGGGCAATCCGACTGGTGGCATGGATGGTAAACAAAAGCTTTCTACCTTTCTTAGACGCTAAAGCTGGAAAGTAGAGCACAATCACGATGTCGCCGTAGGAAGTGAACGTATAAGTGGGCCCTAGACATCCTTATTCGCTCATCTGATCCCAGTCCGAGTTTGGCTGCAGATTCTCCGTGTCTTTTAAGAACACTGGTCCTACTTTATACAACCATCGCATAATTTNTTTCATTCACAATATGGTTGGATATGCTAGTAGTTAGTGATCAATTAGTTCTTCTTCGTTATTCCATCAATTGCTCGTGCTATAGGTTCAACCACTTTCTGGAAGAGCAATGCAGATCCTTGAGTCTGTGGAAGGAAGAGAAATACGAGGAAGACAGTCTGAAAAAGTTGAAGTCACATAACCTCTGAAGATCACTCTCAAAGCTGAAGTCCAACAGTAACCACTTTCCTTCAACGCAGGTAATCTTACGGTTCTATCCGGCTTATGACTTCGCCAAGCATTTGACTTGATGTCACGCTAAGCATATCTCATTCCTTGCGTTCACTGAACAACAATCCCCTCTCGAGCACGCGACCGTGCGCGTTCGCGTGCGGCGAGCGCGACACGACGTTCGGGGATAAGTACCCGCATATCGTCGTTCAGCTTGAATGCTCATGGTGCTGTTTATACCGAGTGTTTACACTTAACCTCATCATCATCCCCTCGCTTCGTTCACTTTACTGCTTTGTGTTTTTCGACCCCAAAATTTCCAGAATTTTCTTGACTCGCTATTTCCCTTTTGTTCCTGTTTGATGATGGGAGTACATACTTTGAGGAAGTACCAAGCTGCAATGAGAGCTATGGCAGTCGAGTCCAGAAGAGCGAAAAATCCAAAGAAAATCCAGTATTGAAGTTGGTTGACGGCTTCATCTGACTTTTTACTACGGACCGCCTGAACAAAACTGATATGAAGTTGGTAGGACGAAAGTGTCCCGGATGGGACTTACCTCCACAGCAACACTTGCCGGATAGAAGAATGTAACCAAATAGGATACGAACATTGCCCCCTCACCAGCTATTAAGTACAAGCTTGTCAATCCGATCAATCCATATACTATCTGTAACGATCGTCTACCATCGATGATAGAGCTAATCAATAAGCAGGGGGACCAACGTGTTCTCTCTTGACGCCGGCTGCATCAATCTTCTTCAGTTGCTCGTCCGCGGCGCCATGCGGCTTGTAGCACCAAGCAACCATGTCGGCCTGGAGCGTGCAGATATTGCTCACCTTGTTCCTAGTGGGAACACATCACTCACATGGGCCTTCTTGATCCCTTCAACGGGATTTGCCCCTCCACCTCCACCTGCACTTGACGGTGGCGCATCGGAGGACGCCGACTTCATAGATGCTCGGGGTAAGTAGAGAACTAAGAAATAAATGAACCCTACTCATGGTCCTCCTATTTATACTGAGATAGAACGATGATAGTGCTTTAATAAACAAGAACCAACTTTTTAGTCTTGTGAGAACATCTGAATGTTGCTCACCCGGATTCACATTAGAAGTTTTCCATACGTCTGTTTGCCAGATTACTTTCGCTTTTTATGGGATCTGATGATTTCTGGGTCTCCGAGGTGTTCTCTGAGTAGATCCTTATTCTTTTTTTCTACCTCATCGAACCCTTATGACATATTATCCATCACACATGGGTGTCACTCTTCATCAGCCGAATAGCTCGAAGAAGAAGGGTCATAATGAAAAGGTACCAGGAGAGGAGGTGGTGTAGTGGTAGTTGGTGCACTATCATCACTATCACACAGCACTTTCACGAGTTCGAATCTCGGATGATGTCCATCTAGACCAGTCAAGCCTTCCATCCTTCCAAGCTGATTAATCGGTACCAGACAAGTCTGGGAGGACAAAAGCGCAGACTTGTACATCGGCTGATCACCTCAAGTCATTGTATAGGCCACATACGCATTTAGTACGCCACTACGATTCTGAATGGAAGTTGAATGCTGAGCGCATCCTTCAGACGGATTGATGAACACCCAATGAAGACTTCAGACTAGGGATGCGCCCCGCATTCTACTTCCATTCATGTTATAAGACTTTTTTAAAAACCTGCTGCCAATAAGAAATTATTTAACATCTCGGCAGCAGGTTTTTAAAAAAGTCTTATAACATTAATGCAAAGCTATGCCAAGATTCATTGAGAGTCGAACATGGATACTTCCATTCAGAATCGTAGTGGCTGTTTGAATGCGTGATTTCTGAACAATGACTTGTGGCCAGCCGATGTACAAGACAGTGCTTTCATCCTACCACGCGAGCTTAGTACCTATCAACCGCCCCCTGAGGAATGAAGAGCTTGTGTTCTAGGCAATCATAGGTCCGAGATTCGAACCCTGGACGATGCGTGTGTCGTAGTGAGGCTATTGCCACTACACCACCACCAGCATCTGAGATGAAGTTGTGACGTAGGAAATATTATCTTCTCTTTTCGCCCTTATCTTTACGTTATCAGTTGTTATCGTCTACCGCCACTTATCTGAATTGTCACCCTGTAGCCTGTATACATTCCAAATTTGAACGCTCCGAGAGCAACCTAACAAGACTGGCGAATTTGAGGGCAAACACCCACAACCACACATATATCCGCACACATGTACACACATACTATGTATGTGAAGCGTATATGGGAAGCGCGAAGTGACTTGCAAGACGCGAAACACTGCTCCCGATAGTCGAGGTACGGTGGATGGCGTAGCT
>UZAF01020030.1:3466-20336 GCA_900617895.1 Haemonchus placei | reverse complement strand
TATTCTTGGAGGAATGCGATGAAAGTGATGGGGTTCGTACTTGTGTACGTACTATGAGCGAAGTAATTTAACTCATGAAAAGGAGCAATGCGTTGCTTTGTCGAAGTCGAAGGTTGGATTATCGTGTTTTGATAGCTTTTTTATGATTCACGACTTTCTCATTAGCCGACCGAAAAGGCACACGCACACAGACGTAGGTTGCTTGTTGCTCTTTCCATTATTGTCCTATGCCACTATTTTGTGCCTAACCAGTTCGCCAAAACACTTTCACACTCGATAGGTGTTTGAAGCAAAGCTAACATATTTTATCACTTCTTTACTCTTAGCCCGGAATCGCTTTAGAAAAATCAAAAAGAAAACAATGTGGACTTTACGTCTTTTATTTCTTATTTTTCCTCCACCTGACAAAGCGGTTCTCTATCGGTTCAATAATGCAATAATTGAAAATTCGAGGACAGCTTCAAGGTCAACGTGATATACAAACTCAATTTAAAAAGTAAAATTTCTTACGATGATGAGCGATTTGTGGTATCAAGCCGAAGCTAGATTTGGTCGACGAAATCTATCAACTTTTGATATTTTCACCCTTTTTTGCTTCTTACCTACAGGAAACCTTACGTGTTGTGATGAACGTATTTCAATGCAGTTACTATCCTTTTCATTTCCCTCGTATGTTTTCGATTTGTTGACTTCACACTTGAGGGTTGTTGTCACAAGGGTGCCAATACAACTACGTACGGAACGGCTTCGTACAACACCCGAACCGGCACCATCCACTATGGTTAGCCATTATGACACATTATGCGCCATCTTGTGGTTTTTACTGGTGCATTTACCACGGCGTATCGCCCTTCATATATGTGGAATCTGCTTGGTCAAAATGGGAGCCCATTGGTTAGGCCAAAGATCCCAGCAAATTACCCATGCTTGGGGAACGTTCCTATCTGAAATAGAACCTCTGCAATCACAGCCCTACCCAACAAAGCCTTGTTTTCACCGATAAGCTTTCTGATAGGTTCGCGACACTTGTTCTTCCTTTCCATCTCATCACAACAGATACTATCCCCTGATACACTTGGTTTTGGTTATTTCGTGGGAAATTTTATAATCAGTGCCCTATAAGGTTCCCTAAATGGTGAGATATCGACCAATGGTGTTCAAAGATCCCCAAGGCTTCTACGTGACGTCCTGGGATCTCTAACCCTGGTAATTTCAAAAGTTTCATACGTTCAACTATTTCCTCAAATCAGCAGGTAGAGGTTTTTTCATAGCAATCTTCTGCGTTGAGTTTTTTATCGTAATGCCTCATATCTTAAGTATGTACAGTCGTATTTACAAGAGGGATCATTTGAAATAAATCCGAAAACAGACTTTCACCAGAAGCTCCCGTCCCGAACTTTGTTCACAGTGTCCCGCGAAAGCTTCTCTCGTTATGCTAGTTCATTGAGCCTTTCACATAACTTCGCTTACTATCTCTCTGTGATACATTGAAGCAATTCACTTCTCGTGCTACAGTCCAAAGCCATGCTCTACGGCAGTTCAGCATTGGCGGTCTTAGGTCTCGAACTTTCACGTTAGTGAAGGGATGTAATTGATGCGATCATATTTTCATGTAACATTAAGGTTTTACCGGGAAACCTTCGGGAGTACTCGATTTCCGCAGGAAATACCATGCTAAACAACTTATGTACGTAGGTGTTTATCTATCGCGGATGATCTCTTACCATTTCCGCATCATGGATAGGACCACCATAGTTTTTCACATCTTGGTGTGACGGGCGAATGTCGTCGTATAACTTATGTACTTTTTTTTCATTTTTGCCCTTCATTCCGTCCATGGAAACAACGGTCATCCAGCGGTTTACGGAGCATTTCTTGGACTTTAGACTAGAATTGGGCCTTCGATGAAGATTATCGAAAAGGCCAAAGAGTTGGCCCAACAATGGGAGTTCTGACTGCCTTTCTCGTCACCATAAGGTAAACCAACAAATGCAATTTCTAAAGCGATTATTTTAGCCAGGATGATCACTTAAACAATCCTCCAAAAAGTTTCTCATCAGAGTTACGAATGTGCTTCAACATTCATGACCTAATCGGCTGACCGCCACCTCCCTTCCCCGTGGCATTAGATGAGCAAGGAATTTTTTGGGTTAGAGTAACGTTTTGAGAGTTGTAGCACAATAAAGGAGACGCTGGTTTTTGGTGACATTGGTATTTTGTATTTCGTATTTTTTGATTTGTTGTATTTTGTATTTTGTGTTTTTTGAATTACTTTCTGACTATTCGAAGACACCAGTATGGAATTTGTTCGTACTCACTCTTTCTCCTTAATGTCTATGATTGAAAGCTAATTCTCGAAAAACTACAAATCTGAACCCTATTTGAAGGAAAAACTGCTGGATGCTTGTAGTGATCACTTTTTTTCTTAATGACGGGCTGTTGAGAGGGTCTGCGAATGGAAGGCGCTCCATCACCGATCCCATTGTTAGCCTCATCTAGGGGAATTCGTATTAAAAGCCCTTGACCATTGTTCCTTGCGGGAGGGTTCATTTTCGCCGCAAATCCAAAAAGCATAAAAAACGGTTTCGCATGAACTAATTATCTTTCCAGCAGACAATGGAATTGAGGGATAGTCTGCTCCTTCGTAGGCAACAGGGAACTTCCTTTGGGTAGTCGATCACTGGGGACCAACTATGCCCAAAGAATTCTGGGAATTGTCATTCAGCCTCATTATCACATATTTTAATGCATAACCCTATTAAAATACCTTAACGAGGCAGCTGTGCGCCGACTTTTACTTCAGCTGGTCAGCTTATTATATACATACCATATGAGAGAGGGTCAGTTCAAATGACGGGAATCCACATTTGTGTTCATGCTCCAATATGGTCTATTTTCCTTTCCTGGGCTTTTATGGTCCAGTCATTCCTAATGAATATAATCAATTCTATAAATGGCCATCATATTTCTGCTTTATAAGGTTATGTTCACAACTTCGAGGAGTTTTGCCCTTTTTCATTGATGAATAGTAGATATCTCCATTTCAGAACTTTACTCTCGCCTCTGATTCTTACTACTTTACATTTGGCTTCCGTTCCCATTGTTTTGGATTCTATTTAAATTTTGAGGAAATTGAGGAAGTTGGCATGTGATGCTGACGTTGATACAACTTTTACTCGGCCGTTGAATCACTTCTGAATCGAAGACCCCCACCTATGATATCAACGGAATGAAGCTCTGCCTATCTCTTGGTTTCAGCTCAACTTTGGACTTTTCCTGAAAGGTTTTTGCTTATTCATTGTAATCTTACCTTTATATGAATTGTAGCAACGACTTTTCTACTATTCTTTTTCGCTTTTGTTTCGGAATCGATCCTGTCGAATGGAAACTTCTTTCCAGCTCCATTTCCTTCGTTCAAAGCCCTTACAGTTGAACGTTCTTTGATTTCATAAACTCACTTCTTCGATTCTCACCTTTCGATTATTCGAATTTTCATTGTCGTATACGTCGTATTACTCGCTGGCCGTTTATAGTTTGTTTGCTGACAAGTCGTTCTAGGTGTTTTCAGCGTGCATGTCATGCTGCATGATCTACTATTTATGTTAGTCGTTTCTGGGAATGCGATACTTGCCGAACCATCTTGCGAGTACAACGCAAATCAACGAAAGAGTATATTGCGAGTAAGTTTTCTAGTGAATCCCTTTTTTTATGCTTCTCACTTGTGCTGGTGTAGGACGGAGGAAGTATTGTGGTTAATGGGCAATGGGAGATTTCCAAAAACTATTTACCCAGATCTTCAAGGCCTTGTCCACTGAACTAGTTAATGCAGCCTGTATGACTTGGACTCCTCAAGTCACGACATAGGCCTTATGAAAATGTCCTTGAACGAGTCTGATCGGTCGTATAACTTCTTTACCTTGAGCGGAGCAGAGTTCAAGTTTTTGAGGATTCGAGTTTTGGCTTAATGCTACACCTGCGTCAACGTCCAGATACTCTTCCAGATGTTCTCAGTGCAGCAGCCGCCATGATGACATCGGAGATGTTCGGCAGTAATTTCATTACTTTGTGACAAACACAAACCCTTTCACTCCCTTTGCTCCCCAGCGATGGACGGAAGGAAAAAAAAAGAACCAGACGAAAGTTTCGAAGCAGATTTCAAAAGGTTCCCCAGAATTATTGAAAGGGAGTCAATTCCGTAGAATAATTTAGGCCTACTCTCTTGAATCCAATGATTTATAGTGTAAGCTAGGCTCCTCCTAACCTTTCAGTGGGGATGCTGAATGCGCGGCTTCATCGTTTTCGTTGACAATTCCGACTTTCCTTTCGCTTGTTCCTTTTTTCTGCATATTTGAAGGAGGTCCAAGAAGTATCAAAAACTACTTAGTCGATGCCTTATCTTCCAGTTCTCTTATTTACAAACAGCTATGTTGTTTATTCACTTTCTCCTTAGATTCAGTACTGCATGAGGCTTATTATCTAGTAAGGAGGAGGGGTGGGTGGAGGGAGGAAAATCGTTGTTTGGAAATTTTTTAAACACCTCGTTAATGCCACTACGATTTTCCCTTTAAAAAGGATTTCCATGAGTTTTCCTTGGACTGACGTAGCCTTCGACTGAAGGAATGAATTCGCGAGGAAGGTCGTCAACACAAACTGTGTGAGTGGGAAACTGGCTTTCTGCACCGAGAGACATACTCTGGTCACCGCAAGCCTCAGAGGCAATTGCAGGCCACAATATTCACTTTTTTGTGGGCAGAATGCTTGGTCCAATAGAAGTCCCACTCAATGACCAAAGAACACCACCAGCAATGCCTCTGTGAGCGTTCAAGGGTCTTCTTTAAGAGGCGCTCATCATCTGTCGATCTTACTCTCTATGCCAAGTGTTACCAAAAATCGCATTAACGTTATAATTGTAGCCGAGCACAATTATGGCCTTCTACCTTTAAAATTCTAAAATAAAAAATAACCTTCCTTCAAAATAGATGACGATTTGGAGTAAGTGAAGGGCTTCGTCTTCGGATGGAGTAAGTGGGCTTCGTTTTTGGAAACGGCTAAGCCTGGCATGGAACTTTTGCGGCTTGCGGCAGGAAACAGTGTCATAGCGTGGGTGTCTCCCGGGTAGATCTGGCAGAATAGCTTTCGTCTAGTGAGTTCTGAACCCAAGGGTCGTCACGTCTGCATGAGAAAATATGAGGTCGCGTATGAAAATAAAAGGGGTAGGCTGTTTCCAAATGTTACCTTATATTTTATGAGTAGAGGTGTCAATCATTTCCCTACTTTTTCACCGCGTCAGCTGTTTACGTAGTCGATAAGTGTAGAAGAGAGTTTGGGAAGTTTGGGAGCCCTAGCAGTTGCGGGATCCCCCACTGCTGAATCTGGTCGAAATTAAGCTTGAAATTTAACACGGCCCTCAAACAATACCTGCTTTCTTTTAGTTGCTTTTTGGTGCAGTTCAGCACTAGTTTATGTGGTACGTTTCCCAAGAAAAAAACTTTTGGCTGTGAAGCAGGATTATGTTTGGTTTTGGCAGAATTCCCGCAACTACTGGTGGTTTCCTTACCGTACGCATTAATGCCATGGATGTAGAATTTTGATCCCCCCACGAGGGACGCAATTTGGTCGAAACGCCGTCAACAAGGTAATAGACTGAAAGTAATTTCCAACATAGCCCAGATGTGGATTATGTGGCTCGGAAATTGGAGGATTAACTAACTAGAGGATAGATTAGCAATGGAATATACAAACGAATTTGAAGGAGGATATGAAGAAGAGCGGGTCTTTTCCCTATAATTTCTCGAGAGGTTCGGGAGTATTATAGAGGAAATTGTAATATGGGAAGAATGCCTTCGATAATCTTAGAAGTCAGGAGGAATCATGCCATCTGTTCTCCTGTGAAAGTACCTTCTCACTGTCTTGTAACTTTTGTGATATCTTTTGGCTACAGCAATGTTTTTGCACCAGACTACCTCTATATGTCCCTACCAAACTTCTATACCCATTCGTGTCTGTTTCCCACGCATTTCTTTTAGCTATATAGAAATATTCTATCAAGATTTAGACCCTACGTGCTTGGGACCAAACTGCTGCAAGATATGAAAGATATAGACTTTGAAAGTTTGCAGTTGTTTCAAGAATGTGGGTTAAAGAATCTATGTGGTTGAATCTCGGGTGTGAGAGATGTTTGCATTTGGGCTATTAGCAAAAATTCATAACTATTCAAAAACGTCTTGGAGGGCGGGGTAGAAAAGGGTTTTAACCTGAAGAATATAAATAAAAAGGATAAGGTTTCTGGCGTTAATCAACCCGTCTGAGGGATGCGCCTCCGCCCTCGACTTCCATTCAGAATCGTAGTGGTGTAATGAGTGCGTATGTGGTCCATACATACTTGCGGTGACCAGCCGATGTACAAGTCAGTGCTTTATCCTCCCAGACGAGTCTGGTACCAATATACCGATCCCGGAGGTATGAAAGGCTTGGTCAGCCTACGTGGGCATCGAGCCAGGGTTCGAACCAGTGACCGAGCGTGTGAGATAGTGCGCTACTTGCCACTACACCACCTCCGCCCACTTGAAGAATATATGTGGTTGAAACTCGAGTGTGAGAGATGTTCGCACTTTCAAATTCAGTTGAACATTGAGACAGATATGGCGCTCCACGAAATTAAAGCTGCTTCGTAGCCTGAAGTACGTTCACACATGATAAATCACCTTATAACTATGGCGTTGTCTTGAAGAACCAACGAGTGTGATCCCCATTCACACACCAGTAGCATTGAGGCAGCCTTAGAAGTCGAGCATAATTCAAGAAAAATATCAAAAAGAATAATGAGCCTAAATTATTTAAGGACCTTCTCGAGGACTACGATAAAACGATGGTTCCGTCGAATAATTCAGTGCAAGTTAATGTTGAATTAACTGTCCAGGTACCTATTTAAAACTGAAATTGGAATCGCAAAGGCGGAAACCTGACTGAGAACTAATTTTAGGACATCTCGTCCATATCGGAAATCTCCAGCTCATTCGTTGCAGATGTATGGTTCAGTCAGGTCTGGGAAGATCCTCGATTACAGTACAGGTACATAGAGCGTTTCTACTTGGCCTCATTCTTCCTTTTTCGTTGATATTGCCATAAAACCTCGTGAAAATGAATTCAAAGATTACCGATTGCCATGGAAATATTCTTCAGATATTCTACATTATTATTCGCTTGAGAATATGAGTTCCCCACAAGTAGAAGTTGAAGTACGAGATGATTCACATAAGTATTTTAGGCGGTAGTAAAGAGTCTGGAGCATGGACAGACTAGAGTAGAAGTTTTAATATGTTCTTCTCTTGTAGAGCAAATACCATATGTTCCTCCCCAACGCACTGATTCCATAAGTGCTATATGAATAAAGAGCTTAATAATTTCTTTTGAAATTAGCGAGATATTTACATCGATTTTATACAAGCCCATCACTTGAAGCTCTGAGAAGAGCAGTGCTCCGAAAGGCAAAGGCGTTGGTCATCATAAGAGGACCGTTGAACATTGGATGACAATAGTTGAAAGCAGCGTTGTATTAGGTTGAGTCATAAGTCGTCGGACAAAGTGATAGTGATGACTTCTAGAGATCATAACTCGGGAAAGAGGTGACGAAAATGGACGGGCGAGGCATCGTTAGATAGAGTATGAAAAGCTCTTCCGAATACATACTGAAGTGTACACCTGACCATCTCCTGCGCCTGAGCGTGAGGAGAGAAACTACCATGTCGGCGCGAAAATCCATGTCATACTGCTTCAAAGCATGAGGCATCCATCGACCCAGCTTTCGCACCTTGCCGATTCACTTCAATCCACGAGTAATTGTGGACTGACTCCCCAAGGGTGACTGCCAGTCCACGAGTAGTTTGATACGGATCGGCTTCCACCTAGCTCCGCAGCACCTCCAAATCCAACTCCATTGAGCGTCCCGGACGGTCCTCATTCTCGATGGAATGGTCGTCCGACGTGAACCTCGTGTGCCACTTGTGAATTGTGCATCTAGCAGGAGCACCCACTTGTAAACTTAATACGTCTATCGATCTCCGCGGGTCGTTGGCCAAATAAAAAAAGAAATAGGATGGTGTTGCCGAGGTGGAGTTGCGACGGGTCGAAATCATGGGGCGCGGTTGCAGGAAAGGAAACAGTCAGGTGTGTTTTGTTAGAACGCTTTGATGAGCTTCCCATACTCAATCTAATAATGCCAAGCGCTCCCATTTTCGTCTCCTCTTTCTCGAGTTATGTTCTCTAGAAGTCATCGCTATCATTTTGCCCGAGGACTTATGACTCAACTAATATTTACCCAGGCGCAGGGTTGGGGTGGATGAGCAGGCAAACTTTGTTGATTCCTTGTCTGCAGAGCTTATTATAGATGAGAGCAATTGATGAACAGAAAGCTTTAGATAGCACTCTAGATAATCATTTGAAAAAGACGAGTTTCAGGAATATTTCCTGCAAGTCCAACCTCTCATTGGACAGTTACGTGAGTGAACGTTTGTGGACACCAAATGTTTGCTTCGTGAACAGCAAAAGTACTCAAGTTCATCGTTCACCAGCTTCTAATATCTTGCTCATCATATATCCTAATGGTGAGATTTTTATAGATTGTTGAATAGATTGCAATTTGTTGAAGTAAAAACTAAGAAGCGCGGGAGTGAAGCTTGGATTCGTGAATACTGCTCTTTGTTGAATACATTACATATGAGGACAACAACTTTGTCGAATAGTTCCTAAAGCTCAAAAGTATTGGTTATTCCTTAATAGGCTTTGAGTTTGACTCTTTTTTTTCTTGAAGCCACCATAGTCAAAAGAAAGATGCATGTCAGGTTATCTTGATGGTCCCCTGGAGCAGAGAAGAACCCGCAGGTTCAAGACCCCGCACTCCATTACCATGCGAAACACAATGTCAACTACTGCACAACTCCCCGAAAATTCTCCATGATCTAGTCCAATAGATGTTACAAGAGCAAAATCGTCCATCATTGCAAAATCCAGCTGTTCTTTTTCGCAAGATGGTACACACTAGAAAGTACAATTTTATTAGCTCCCAAACACCTCGTCAGCTTTGCAGAAAAAGCGTTGTGAAGAACCTGTGAAATCGAATGAACAAAAGTCCGTAGATTTCCCATTCTTTCATCATGACTTCGACTCAATTCTTTCGGTAATAATAACTGTTCTGCCACAAATCGTTTTCGCTCTCTGTAAAATAGAACTTTGAAAGCGTTATCAGCGGTTTGCTTGAAGGCCCAGTTTACGATAAAAATGGTTTCTGTGATCTCCAGCTAAAATGCATCTGTGGTCCCCAATAATAACACATGGCTGCTGTTGGGTGGGCTAACGGCCTAGATAGGGCGTATTGGAGGCCACGCAAATATCCCTGTAATTAGTTGTTTTTCAAGGGTACGAATTTACTCATCATAATGTGAGAACGTCGAACTACGCAAACATTACCAAAGTTCCACAGAATGTCTCCAATGGACGTTGCAATGGTGGAGCTGCACACCCTTTTTTGGAATAGAAGTAACTGCTGCACACCATACACTTATTTCGCAAAGATCGTCTGCGCAAGTGTCCAACAGTATGCCTAGACAGCTTAGAATGCAAAATAAACACTCAAGGAATACTGGTATTGACTTCAACATCTACGGCGTTTATTTAGGTACTGTATGGTTGAATTACCGGGTGCAGGTGTCGGCTCCGTGCAGTTTCGAATTGTCGCGATTCCCTATAGACGCACAGGAGTGTACCCTCGTATTCGAATCTTATTCGTACAACATAGCAGAGGTGCGTTCTCGTGATCTTTCTCTGTCGTTTCCACTAAATTTTATTTTCCTTGCCTTTTGTTGGACTTTATCTCATTGTGATCGCAGTGAGAGACGCTGATGCCTATCACTGTACCATTTCACCGAAGATGAATTCGGGGATCGAACTCTGCACCGATTCTCGCCCAGGCGGAATAAGTTTCCTTTCTTCGGGGTTGGCTTATTCCTAACAGACTCGCTCGAAATTAAGCGTGACTTGTACATTGTTTTGCCACTGTATGTCATTATATAGGCCAATTCACATTTAAACCGCCACCGCGATTACAAATGGTTGTCTATTGCGGGGCGCACCCCAAAAATCGAATCGAACGTCGGGAACGAATAACGACAAAAACTTTCATCTTCCGAGACGGTTGCTGTGTTGGATCAGTTCGACTTCTTGAATTGATCAATAGCTTTCCACTACCGTGGGATACTTTCTTTTGCTTAAATGTTCACCTGTGATGGGTGGCACAAAATCATAGTATTTGCAGAATGATTAAAGAAAAATCCTTTCATTCTAAACGATATTCATGGAAATGATTGAAAATTTTGGTCGGTCTCTCAGTGAAGACGAAAGGATCATGAAAAAGCAAACTTTCGCACTTCTACTCGCTGTCTTGCTGCGAAAAGCTCTCAAAACGTCAGATTCTCATACAATTGGGCCCGATTTGGTAGCTATATCTGCACTATTCTGACGGTAGCGTACTCGACGAGGGTCACACAGCGCAGTAGTGCAGTAGGTTTGTTATGCGATTACAATGAACCTATCCTAATCGCCTTCTCTTCATGCTCAAAAGAATACCGCTTACGTCCCTTTATTAACCCCTGGGAACGCTCAGATCGCGCTGGGCTATCCTCTTTCTCTTGTTTTAATTTTACTGTATCCCACATTCTTTCCGAATTTGGACACTCTGGTACAGAAGAGGATAATTACGAGTTCTAGCAAATCATTCACACACCCGCCCCCACCCTCTGAATGTGGAGTCCAGTTTGGCCACCTTTGTCGGTGATCCCTTTTTGCTACAAACCCCAAGGTCTGAGCAAAAAATAGTTACGGCTTTCCGCCACACACACAGCGCATTATGTATAGTAGGATTGTTCGGAGGTCCCTCCACATCAAGCAAACGACCCATCCTTGGAAAACGCTTCATCCTTTTCTAGTGATGACTCTTTGAAGTCAATAAGCTCATCCCACTCCTATACCAGAAATATTAAAAGATGGCTATATCAGCATAACAATGATAAAGTTTTTAAAAATTATCATAGTAACTAAATGTGGTGAACGAAAAGTTCTCTCTATAGGTGCGATTGAATTGGCAGGAATGGGCCCCTGTGACGATGCCGCCGTCAGAAGATTTTCGATTGCCGGATTTCCAATTTTACAATGTCACATGGGGAAAAGTCGTGAACGAGTACACAGCCGGAATGTGGGATCAGCTCAAGGTTACCTTCAGGTAAGTTAATCGTTGATGTTGGGGTCACAAAATCTTTAATCTGTTCTTGGTTCTTCTTTTCGCTTTTACAGGCTCGCTAACTTGCGAATCGTACCTGATGGCTGTTATGAAGTTCACTTTTCACTTTAGTTCAAGGGAAGATTACCCATTAAAATAAGAACTCTGAATTCTGATTCTGAGGCTCCCTTTTTACAATCTTGTTTTCTACTCTGCATCTAAGAAATGGAAGTACCCAATGCGCTCTGAAACCATGAATGAAGTGGTGTTTCTCATGTGCCCGAGGCTTCTGTAGCATAAGAAAACAGATTTCCGAAAGTCTTTGTTCTAATGAGAATTCGCTTCAGATCCTTATGATTGGAATTGTTTCATTCCCTAAATCCATCTAGTTTTCTTTCATATTAAAGCTGTTCATTAAGATTCAATAATACGAAGGGCCACACATCAATCTCAAGCGAATCAGCAACCTTTTACATCGCTTTGTGTGAAAGTAGCTGTAGTGAACTAGTGAAAAAACTGAAGTCAGGTTCAATGAAGTCAGTGAATTGACCAGTACAACTGTCCGTCTGTTCTTGTATGCGTTCATCTATTCTCAGAAGTTTCATTAAAGTCTCATTTCATCAGCTGTACATTAAGAAGCTGTTGCACTCCAAAGTGCTCCTTGAACTTTAGCTGAAAACCCAATCAGGTTCAGCATTGTTTGCTAAAACATAATTTGAGCTTTCGTGCTGTTGCTGTTTGCCGTTCAAAACAGATATTTGATGTCCCAATGTTTTGAATTCTTGTCACTCCTCGTCATCGGCGCTCGTCCTCATAGCAGATTAGTTATGAAGCGCTTGTCACTCGCTTAGAACAGGAGGGATTTGATGGAGGCTGTGACTTTCACATCAAATCACCATACGGGTTCCACGAGAACAATCTAAATCGTAGGGACGAAAATGAAAGGAAAAAGAGCATCAGGATAAATGATCGGAATCAAGGATCGCCAGCCTTGTCCTGCTGGGGCTTTTATGTTGGCGAATAGACACCCATGACGTACACAAATTATGGATAGTATCTGTACAAATTGGCATCACTTAAATGTACTACACAGTGCCTGATGCTTTCCTGATAAGTATCGAGTGCATGAATAACAAGAGCGTGTGTATTAACACCACTGCTGCACTGTTGCCTGGAATTGTTGTTGTCACGATCTCTTGATTACCGTTGGACCAGTTCACTGAATGGATCCCACGGAATGTCAAACGAACACCAGGATAGCTGTCCTAAAATCGTTAGATTCTTAACAAAAGGAACGCTTCATTCAGAGCCTTCGTGAAAAGAAGTGTGTACTAGACGTGACAGGGACGCTGGAGACTTTCCGCTCGAGAAGGTCAGTGATGAGCGGGATGGCAGGTGATTCAGATGACATAGGTAGCAATGGGTAGGGGTTTATGCGTTGGTTTGAGGTCTCATGCATACGCCTACGTTCTTGTTCACATATTTTCACGTTCACTTCTGCAATTCTCAAAAATTCTCTCATACTTCAGGAGCAACAATATGCTATAACATCTGAGAGAGAGCAAGCTAAATTAGACTTATCTAGAAATTCTTGTATTCCAGACCTTCATCCCTTTTTCGAAGATAACTTTTTGCAAAATATAACGAAGAATAGAACACATTAGATTTCTCTTGCTTCGGGATATCAAAGCATGCTCATCTCTTCACTTACCGACTTCTTCCATAGGGAGTCAAGTACGAACTTTGTCATGCCGACTGTCGGCCTTCAACACAACCGTAGGACCTGAGGTCTGAATAGCACAAAGAAAGAGGAGCTGAACTCGCAGTATAGAGTTCAGGTTGTTTGACAGATTTCGGCCATCACATTCAGTCCGCAACACGAAAAAGAAGCGGCACATCTTGTTGTTATAGACCAACGTGTCACACATTCCCGAAGTTGGTTGGAAAAAAGTCGTGTCAATGAGTGGGTCGAATCAAGGTTCGGAGTAGCAAGCCTTTTTCTTGAGGAGCATTTCCGCGCCATTTAAAGGGAAAAGCACGCGTGCATTTGGAACTGTCCTATCAAGGGGGAAAAAGATTGTGTTCGTGCGTAATTAGAAGATATTAAAAAGTCTGAGCTCTGCTCCCAGATCACCGGTCTGTTAGCTGCCCGACTCTTGCTCAATTCGCCTGTTCATGATTGAACAAGAAGGTCGGGCCAACAAGTTCCAGTGAGTTTGCTAATACAGGGCCGTTGAAACAGTTTTTTTCTTATTGTGATGAAGGTGTATTTGTCATGGCTGGTTGTGCCTTTCTCTTTGACACACATTTTCCTCTCCTTTTCGGTGAATCTTGTTTAACCCTCTAAGCAGTCGGGAACTTTCTGCGCTCCACGTGCATAAATGCGAGTGTCAAGAGGGCGTGTTCATAAATAAGTTCGTACTGGTCAAACCTCACTTTCCTACAATTATCAAGATCCAGCCGAATTTTTATTGAAATCCGATCGTTTGCAGGTTCAAGCGTCTCTATGGCTACTACGTCCTGCAAATGTACCTGCCTACATATCTGTCAGTATTCATTTCGTGGATCGCCTTTTGGATCGATACCCGAGCACTTCCGGCTCGGATCACTCTCGGTGTTTCGTCCCTGATGGCGTTGACTTTCCAATTCGGAAACATTGTGAAAAACTTGCCACGGGTCTCATTTGTAAAGGTATGTATAGCGAAAGCTGAAGGATTTTGAGTAAGCTGGATAACCATTACTATTTACAGGCTATTGATTTATGGTTCTTCGTGTGTGTGGCATTCATTTTCTTCTCCTTAGTCGAGTTGGCAGTGGTGGGGTTTGTCGACAAAATGGCGGAAATCAGACGGAGATCTAAAAGGCTCCGATATCAGCGATCGCAGAGCCTGATCAAAAGGTGCGCACTTGATCTGATTAGCTCTAGACGCTCGTAGAGTTCCAGGCCTCGCGGTTGTAAAAAACACTCAACAAAACCAAAGGAATATACGTACACATGTACTATAATATGCACATTATGAATTCATGATTGCATACATCGGAAATGAATGAAGGAGACCACCAGAGGACATGCGAGAAAGGGAAACATGGCCTCTAAAAATTCCGTTTCCAGACAAAAATCAAGCGGATCCATGAGAGGCGTACGGTATCCGGTGAACAACAATGGAGATGAGGCTTGGTATCATATGAAGTAAGTACATGATTTATCCAACCCGTATTAGAAGTGTGCTCTTCTTTTTTCCTCTCACGTTTCCTCAATGGTACTGAGCTACAGTGGCGGCAATGGAAGTTGCTATGTGAATGGCATGTCGGAATTTAATGGCGAGTATCCGTCACATGCAGATATCGACATGGGTGCCAGAGTTGATGCTATGGCTGCCAAAGCATTTCCGGCGATGTTTGCGGCTTTCAATGGTGAGTGAACTCACTGTTCGTCAGGGACATCTTAGGAACATTGATGTTACCGTTTTATTCTCAAAAGCACAGCTCGCGATTAAAATAGTTCCCAAGCTTGCAGGTAGATAGAATTAAGGTTTGTAGGTACGTCATGAGCAGGTGTCGGGCTGAAAAATAGTCTAGATAGGGCGCAGCATGGGTTCAAAGAGCGTTCTCGTCGACAACCACACCCAAAGACGGGCGAGTTTTCACGACGTTGAAGAGTCTGACTNTACGCCATGAAGCCCTTGGCCATGAATGATGGTCAGTGAAGCTCCCATTGACCATTCATGGCCCTGAGCACCATTCAATTTAGACAATCGCGGCCTAATAAGTACTTTCGACACTCTTACTCCAGATCCATCACTTATTTTTCGAGCGAGCAGTTAACGGTAGGGAACATAGGCGGACCGCTTTTATAAAGCCAGCGGTTATATGATGTGGGAGTCTCTCTGATAAGTGGCACTGCCATAAAAAAATGGAGTTCAGTTTTTAGTGAGCAAAGTTTACTTATCAAAATCGAAGCTAATGTGGAGGATTCTAGGGTTTTAAGGGTTCTATCGTCCCTGATCTGACAGATTTGAGGGAAGTCGAAAGCTGTGTGTGGTTGTCTGCTGTTGTTTGAAGAAGTAAAACTAAATAAGTCGACTGCAGTAGAAAAACGATTTAAACCAGTCTAGGTAGAGAGTTAATCTTTTTGGGTCATCATTACGGTTTACGCGACGGACCACTGGAAATGGTGGTTATGGGGAAGGGGGTAGAAGTATGAAGCGAAGTCAGATCACCAATCTCAATATTTCTGCATTGAAATATTGGTGTTTGTAACTACTGCTTTGTGGTGAGTATTCCTTTTCAGTGTTCTACTGGTGGTACTATCTGAGCAGAGAACGCCACTGACTCCTCAACTCTCTACAATCAGAGAAATCAACGAATGTGATAATGCAACTCAATTAGGTTGGATTGCATATTAATACGGTTAATTAGCTACGGTGGAATTAACTTTTACAAAATGTGTGTTTGCATTGTATTTTCTATCTGCGGTATAGTTGATCTATCGTTTACCCACTCGCATGCCCTGGAAACCGAAGAGCTTGTCTCCCTTGAGCTCTGAAAGACCTCGCTGCCATTGAAGTGTGTAAAAGAACCTAATCACTGACAGATTCTCAGGCTGATTTTGCTTGCTTGACTGACGGGTAAAAATTATCGGGGTTTACAATTATTAATGATTTTAAATCTACAAACAGGCTATAGGAAAGAAGACACCCTGCGCATACTTACTACATTGTATATAATACCCAGAAGAAAACCCGTTCTTGGCAAGGAACTTCGGAGTTATTTTGTAACATCAAACCCTATCAAAACGGTAATCTCGAAAACTTCCCCCATAGCCTGTAAGCTTTCTTTCTCATCGAAAATTAATATTGATCTTCCGAAAATCTGCATCGAAACATCCCGCTTTGTTAAGATCAGATGTGCATACTACAACGTACGGGTAACATACCAATATGGCTTACTGTAATGATTGTTGATGTAGTAATGTTGTTTTATTTCTAAATAAAGTTGCGTTCATTGTTCTTGTTGCTGTGGTCTTTCATTAGACGAGAGTCTCACGGTTTAATATGCAGAAGTACGGGGGTGACTAGGGCTCTGATCCTGTTTAACACAACATACTGATCCTGTTTAACACAACATAACTTTTCAGGTTATCGAAATTCTACCAAACTGTTCTTGCCAAAAAAATGCTTGGATCAGAAATCGACCTTAGCGGAAGACTGTTTGAACCATTAATCGTACCCTCATGTTCGGCGCTTACTTGCATGAGTTTGTTCGACATCACCTGTATCACCTGTCGTCCCGTTGATCATCGACTTCCTCGAGCGGGCGCCAGTAACGTCTCCATTCGTCCCTGTCACGAGCCAGAGTGGTCCAGTGAATCGCTCTCGCTTCAGGGACACGAGGTTCAACATTCCTTTCGTTCAGAGCTTTCGTGAAGAAGTCTGACCATCTCGTTGGCGGCCTTCCTGGAGTTCGTTTGATGTCCCGAGGGATCCAGTCAGTAACCGCCCTGGTCCAACGGTCATCACTATATCGCATAACGTGTCCGGCCCACCTGATCTTCGATTTCTTGGCGTAATCCCTGATCTTCGTTCGGTGACGGAGCTCGGA
>UZAF01020028.1:10006-20337 GCA_900617895.1 Haemonchus placei | reverse complement strand
TCACTATCACATTGGCGCCTATAATTTTGGAAAACCCTGCATAAGCCTGTTTCAAGAGCTCATGCGCATTTTGACATTTCTCAATTGAATCCTGTTCCAGCAAAGTGCCATGTGCAACTTGTTGTCAATAACTATGCAAAGATTGGTGGGCTCATCTCCTGAAAACCTGCGGTTTCGGGTTGGAAAAACCTGGAACGTCGAGGTCTTTTGAAGGATCTTATTTCTTGCCAGCAATATGATTGTTCAGGTATAGAATAATGGACGGAGTGAGCTGTATCAAGTTTACACGGGAGGCGGTAATATTTCCAAACCGAAATGTAGGTTGTCTCTAAGACATCTGGTTTTGTATTGTCGTAGAGCAGGTATACCTTGTCGAGTGTCGGATAGGTGAGCTGGGCTTTTCTACCAAAGTTCGTAGACCGTAGAGACGACCGAAGCGTGAGCGACTCCCAGTGACATACTCGGCTGACACCCCACCAGATGCTCAGCATTACCTTCTTACTGGGCTGATCTAATCACACGACTGATTCAGCCTTTTGTGATGGATTTGGCCACTGTTCTGTGAGGCTAGTTGAAGCCAACTTTTCTCAAAGGGCCAAGGTATGATGTATTTCATGTATTTTTAGTTGAGTTGTCTTTGCTGCTGTCTTTGCTCACAATTTTGATTTCTTTCTGACTCTTCCTGTTTGAGTAAGCGCCCATACATAACGTTTCACAAAACTCTAACACTCTAGCTTTCTTTCGCAGTCACATATGGACTTCATGCTTCAACGAAACGGCCGTCATCTATTTTGTTGCCCACTTGCTGTTTTTTATTTTTTGATCGTAGCCCTTGGCGGTCGCTCAGTCACTTACATCCAGGATTCGTTTCGTGTAGTTTTTGAGGACTTCGCATTAAGTCCGTAAAAGTCAAGGTGCTAATGGCGATGGTCTTTACAAAACCTCATTTTATTAGGTCATGAAGTACTAGAATTACGGCAAGAATGTGAGCATCGAAGAGTTTCTTTCGGAAAAAGATAATTTTGAATATATCCATGTACACAGGCACAGGTATGGTATCAAACCTACAACATCTTCTGGTATCAGGCAGTATATAGCTTCACTTAGGCTTGATCTAATAGTTCGAGAACAAAGTAACAAAAAATGGAAATATAGTTGAATAATAGAATAAGAAAACAACTGTAACCCTCAATGGACTACTTTGTCGTCAATTTGTTTGAAAAATACACTTGAGGAGTAGCATTAGCTCATTTGTATCTTCGAAATTTGCTCAAAAAGGGCTACTCCAAATTGTCTACCGTTTTGAAGTGTTCTTCTGATCTCTATTACTGAGTCAGCCATTTCTAATGACTCTATTTTTATTAGGAAACAGTTCTTAAAAGCACCGATTTTTCTACGGTGCGTTAAGCTCACTAATGGTTACAATATCTATACGTCAAACAGGTAATATCTTCTTTAGACAACAAGAACTTACTATTGGTATCTATGATACGCTCATCAAGATACCTCATCGTTTTGGCCTTCCGGTTTGGATGAGCGTGTTGCTGACACCTTTTTTAGCTTGGAATCAAATGAGGACGGAATCGAAGAGTGTTGCGAAGGGCTCGACTAGTGCAAGAAATTCAATAGAAAAAGTGAAATTCCTCGTCGCCATTTCTGTTGAGCCAACCATCACCAGAGATCCGTTATCCAGAGTGATCTTGCACATAAAAGAAGTTTGCTTTGACAAAGAGCTGAATATTGGGGCGCTGAAGCACTTAATATGTACGTTGCTTAATAAAAATGTTCTTTTCTGATTTCGCCGTGCATGAACCTCGCAGTTTGCTTTATATCTCCAGCTGCTACAGTCAGGCCAACCGAGGCTTGTATCCCTCCAGGGACATCGACTGGTATCATACTCGTTCGAGTTGATAAAAGCATTGAATTGAGCATGTGCTGGTCACTGAAAGCCATGGTGTAGCCCAACAGCATCCAATACTCCACTACAGGTGTGAATGGAAATCCAAAGCAGTCACGCATCCGAGAAACGGAGTTGATTGATGCCGACGAATTCATCCTTCACCTTCTACAGCCATTTCAACAACAATGACGCTAAGAGCTGCCTGAATGCTGCTGTGAAAACAGGTCGCATGGTGCAGAAGCAGTATATCAAGGACAGACCTGCATTATTCGGTCCCTTCCATGTGCTTCACATCCATTTCCGTCCATCTCTGACTCCGGACTAATTAGTCTTCAACTGTGAGGGAACCTTAGGGTGGAAAAAACAAATCTCATGCTACCTCTTGGGTTCTCTCTTGGGTTCGATAAAGACCCCAGTGTTCCTACAATCGGTTGCCGTGTGATGCGAAAGATCCACGAAGTGATGTGAGTGGCCCTTCCCCAGGTATATGCGTGCCCTAAGGGCCCTGAACTTTCGTAGGGAAGTGCAGACCTTCGATCTGATATCCACAAACTATTTTGATCCATTTTAAGCTCTGACGAAGGCGCTACTGCCGAGCTAATGAATTTATAATAACAACCCTGTAAGAATTCAAAACAAACCAAATCAAGTTACAACCATGCCGAGGTTTATGATAGAGGACTTTAAACTCTCTGAATAAGTGATTGGGCAAAAAAAGCCTTCAAACAAAGCAACGGCATCCAGACTGCCATTCTTTTCGAAAACGTCTTCATCAACATTTTCAGTGCATCCTCACGGTGTCCCTTGTGCAATGAAGCAACCGGAATGGCCGATTGTCTCTTCATTCTGCATGGTTACATTGAAGAAACAGTTCGGTCAAATTTTGTGGATTGCAAAGGTCTGGCCTTTTTAATTTTTCATAAACTCGTGATGACTATCCCTCACTTTTACAACGTTCCGAAATAAAATTATGAAGCCATACTGAAGAGAAGGAGAGGGACTGAAGTGAAGTGCACAATCCCTGACGAGAACTAAACAAATTTGGAGTTCGTAGAATGATGAGATGATTTTTTATATAAATAGGTTAACTGCATCCTCGTCATTCATGATTGTCCTCTTTCCACAAAAGACCGATCCAAGCTTCTCGTGAAACTTACAATCAGTGAGAGAGATATTAAGCGACACACTGGAGATCCATCACCACCAACAATGAGCGAAGAGTTTGAGGGCTATTATAGGATCTCCTATTCTTTGAACCATATTCGCTTAAATCATATTCGCTTGAATGTGCTTCGTCATGATGGAGTCTATAGTTCGAGAAGCGGTGGAAAGAAGCGGTAGTATCACAGCGAACTGATGAAAAAGGTTCTAAGCGGCAGGGTTTTGTTTTGCAAAGTCGAATTACAAAGGAGTTTTCAAAAAGGTGATTCTGCATGACGATGTAGCCATACCGTATTTAGCCATATCACAGATCAGAAAATGTTAATCTCAGAAGATTGTGTCAGGTACAGGTACAAATGCAACCGGTAGAGTGGGGGTAGAGTTTACGTGAATCGAACAAGGAGCTTATATCTTTTCTCCTCGCAACTCCGGTGAGGAACGAGTCAGGAATAAGCCATTAGCGTTGATGGAATTGGAATTCCCGCTGAGGATTGTTGAAAAAAATCCAAAGACTACACGATTTTTGTGCGAACACACTTCGGCCAGTACCTTTTCCGAGGCGATGGGACTCTTCAAGCTTTTGCATTTAAACGACATTTCTAGGCAGAGGAAAATCTAAACGGGCAAATCTAAATGCTCGCAATGGAGAAGACGATGAAGTGGAGCGGGACTTTGTTTTCGTTGTGACCTGAAGGTGATTTAACAGTTCAACTGATCGTGACTGATTGTTTTTTTTTGCGTGAAAACGTAGACGTAGAAATTCTTAAGTTCTCCTATAATTTGTAAATGAAANGTACAATGTTTTCGTGACTGCCAACCAGTCCCATAAAAACAAGTTGCCCTCAATTCCTCTCCACTCATTCCCTTCATTACTCATATCACATTAAGTGTGTGTCAGTACCTTTTAGTGGTATTTACTTTTTTAGGGCCGAGCTGGTATAGTGGCAAGAGGCACACACATGCACACACACATACACAAGCATATACACACAAAGGTTAATTGTTGCCAGATTTATCTGGTGTCTATCTTTATCTGGATTTACAACAGCAAGTCATTGTGCGCTTTCAGAGCGCTACTACGGTTCTGGAAAGAAGGCGAATGGAGTAGCATCCCTCTGACGATACTGATGAAAGCACAAGACTTGAAACTTTTTAACTTGCTGGGGAATCCACCCAGTTCTTAGGATTTGAGGTTTCTGGTAATGAACTGGTAATGAAACTTTATCCTTTGATTCCATTTTGAAACATAATTACATTTGAAAGGCTCATGAAAGTATTGTAGAGCCTGAGTTTCAAAACTACCGAAACTCTTCAAAACGCAGAGATCAGCGTCATATATTTCGTAGTGAAAATTGGTTGATGACTAGCTGTTTTCGCATTCTCTTTTTAGCTTTGCTGAGACCGCTGAATCACACCGGGCGCTGGAACTGGAATCCACGAAACGGCTAAGAAATCACTGCCAATCAAGTAAACACTTCCAGCAAAGCACACGAAGCTGCATCTGACAAAGAATATTTCGCTCGGGATCTCATTCACNTCCTAAATGAGGACTTGGGCCCACCAACTTTGCTTAATGTTTAAGTTATCTGTGTATTAACTTCTTTAGACGGATTTAAAACGGTAGAAAGCATGCTCTTCAAGAGAAGAGTCTTAAAATTCGACTCGAAAGTTGTGACAAAGCAACGGAACTCCTTTCGGGCATTTACACCTTTCATTTGACCAACATCAGCTTTCAACCAGGGCCACTTCTTTGCAGTCATTAACTTCCAGCGTGAAATGTTTGGGATGAGAGCTCCGTCCTTCAAATTCAATATCCGGACTCTCGAATGTGAATACGAAACATCGAGATTACGGTAGCACCACTGCTCAGTTGAAAATGATGGTGTGCCACTCGAGACGTCACGGGTTCCCGCCTTCCAAGTGGGAATCTTATATCATTCAAGAACTTCCAAACGCAACTATAGGAAGAAAGATTGTAAGCAGTGCATTTCTAGAAATCGATTTCAGTTGTTATCCGTAATGATATCTTCGATTTGAAGAGCTGATATTTGTGAGATACCAATGGTTAGAGCAGGACTGGCGCATTTTAGTGAAATTCGCTAATTGACTGCCTTTTGACAAACCAAATTCAAGAGAATGTCGATTTTGTGACGTTGCTAAATGATTGCAATCTATTTTTCAATTGTTTATATTTACGGCGTCATTGAATAGCCTTTGAGCAGGTGGCTTCGAACTTCGATAAGTCTCCAGGCGAAAGGGATAAAAGTAAGCCCTCTCAGCGTTATAAAGGTGGACTGGGTGAGTTATGAAACGAAAGCCTGGGAAGAGATCATCACGATAATCCTCGCAAATCAGCTACTCCGATCAGATAACAACCANGACCCAAAAACAATGTTACCCCTAACCTATGAGAGGTCGACTTATTGCGAGCATTCATCTCCTAGCATTCAATCTTATAATTTAAACGCGAGGTCACCAAACTGGAAAGCCTCCGCGCATGCTCGAAAGAGGTGGACTGAAGTGTTGCGCAGCAGGAGGAGGGTGCAGTGTTCGACGGCTGTTTGTAAATCAAGTCATTTCGGTCGTGCTGTTGTTATCTCAATTACGAAGCACTTGACGCGCGCTCAGCTAACTATGCATTACCAGTTTTGGACATTCATTCAGCCGGTTTCGTGAGCATCCTTAAAAAGCGCCCGTCTCCACCGCTCCCCTTCACTTCTTCTTTCGCATTCCAAAAGATGGACCTCAAGACGAGGGTCAAAGCTTATCGGTTCGTCGCCTATTCGGCAGTAGCCTTCTCAGTCGTCGCTGTACTCTCTGTTTGTATCACTTTGCCAATGGTATACAAGTATGTACACCACGTGAAAAGACACATGCAAAACGAAATCGTCTCCTGCAGGGTTAGTTTTTGTTCTCATTTCTACGTAAAAATGATCTCAAATTCCGCCATAACATAGCAATTGCAGGCCGCCTCAAAGGATATCTGGTCTGAAGTGCACACTCTTAAGATTGCAGTTCAGCCTAGATCCAACAGGACTGCACGCCAAGCCGGTTACGGAGATGATGCTGTCGAGTCTCATAAACCCTCTCGTGGTGGTCGTGGTGGTTGCGAATCCTGCTGCGTAAAAGGAGCAGCGGGTCCAGCCGGTGTTCCAGGACAACCTGGTAAACCGGGTAGACCTGGAGCTCCGGGTACACCAGGCCAGCCAGGAAAACCTCCTGTTCAGCCGTGTGAACCTATTACCCCGCCTCCCTGCAAACAATGTCCTCAAGGGCCACGAGGACCTGCGGGCCCACCAGGACCACCTGGAGACGCTGGTCAACCTGGAAAAGCAGGAAATGGAGGAAACGACGCCGCTCCAGGAGCACCTGGCCCGAAGGGACCGCCTGGCCAGCCTGGTGCGAATGGTGGCCCTGGAGCTCCTGGAGAACCTGGTGCACCAGCGCAGTCAGTACCGCTCGTGCCAGGAGAACCCGGTCCCGCTGGACCACCTGGTCCTGCCGGGCAGCCAGGATCAGATGGACAACCTGGAGGTGAGGGAACACCTGGATCTCCTGGTCCTAAAGGAACTCCTGGATCACCAGGTGCACCTGGATCTGACGGTCATGCCGGGGCACCAGGTCCAGCGGGTACGCCGGGAACGAAAGGAGAGAGGGGAATCTGTCCAAAATACTGTGCCATCGATGGAGGAGTGTTCTTCGAGGATGGAACTCGACGATAGAAGTTTGTGTACCAATAAAATTTTTCATTGCATTTTGTGAGTATTATACATACTATTATGACTGACACCTTTATTGACGACGAAATTGCATGTTTTGACAGCAAATCCCTGATACACTGTTCTCTGCTGTATCGTTAGTCGGGAGGGTTAACTTTAATAAGCAGAGCACTCGTATAAACGCTACAATCGGTCGGCTTTACGTAACTCTCCAGTAGCATCAGTGTTTGGGGCAAATGAAAGGTCCTATGATAACTTCTCCCTGTTTTTGAAAAATTGGGTACCCATGGCGCCATTGTGAACACCTTGCTCCACGCACACAGGTGATCGGTGGTGGTGTAAGCTGAACCCTATGGCAAACACTTCGCAAGTTCACGCGGAGTTTCTTGTGGCTGCCTCACTGTAGACTTGCGAAAGCCTCAGCAACTTTCTCTGTGTAGCGTCAGCAACTGCAACGTTGATGATGAAAAGTTCACAAAACTTGAAGAAATCTGTAAGAGCCGCGAAAGGACTTCGAAAGCCCCGAACAGCTCATAAAAGCAGTGAGCCTGGGACCCAAAGAACATTGGGGAAGGAGGGAGAGAGGCAGGAGGGAGGAGGTTAATGTGGGGCATACAGCTTTATTCAATAGAACTCTAGTAAGTGTACGTACACAGTCGTAAACTAGCCGTGCAAGACAGGAAAGAAAGGAACGGAAGGACAGTGCGGGAACCCGATTCTTACAGTAACTCGGCCGTTGACGCGGCTCGAACGCCTATCGATGCAACACGGCCAAGTGGCTAGCCATAAGCTTGTTTTGGTGCGCAGTGAATAATATGTGACGAAATGAGGATGTGTGCATTCAAATGGAAATGTCGTGGATTGCAATATGCTTTCTGTGAAGCCTTGCGCCCATTGCATTTCATTCCACCATAAGGTCAGCGTAAAAAGCGAGGGACGGGGCATTTGTGCGAGGCAAATTGCGCGGCGAAATTCGTGGTGACTTCTACGACTCTGGTTCCTGTCATTAGGGCAACTTGAAGTGTAGTTGGTAAGTAGGATCAACTAATCCCATTAATCTTCTTTACTTTGAACCTGTGGCCCAAGCGCCAGAGCCGTCAAAACCGCCATGAATTTCGCAGCGCACATCTCCGGACGCTCAAATGCACCCATAGCCGTAAGAACCTGGTTTTTGTAGCGAGTGTTCCTGTTGGTGTTACAGGTGTAACTAAGGTTTTTCCATTCTGTACCATTTCATAAAATACCAATACTCAGTTGGCCTCTTGTTTTGGGACAGCCTGGATTGTCTGACGTTTTTTCTCCTTTGACGGTGATGTTAGCACCCTGTTCTGAGGTTTTTTATTGGTCTCTATGCTGCTGAATGCACTCTGAGTGCAGACCTCACCCTTATCAGGCCCTGCCTACTAAGAATTTTCTTGCTCCGTCCATGCCCTGAATTTTATCTATTTCATGTGGTTCTCTACCAATTTTAGCTGTTCTGAAGTCAACCAGGCTTCTACTATTAAGTTCTGCTCAGAGCTTGCCTCACCCACAGAGCAATCAATTCATCGGTCACTCTAGAAGCAGTCGTAATACTCTGGCAATGCTACTCAATCTTCACTTGTTTCTGAACCGAAACAAATGTTTTTGCGATAAGCGCCCCGATTAGTTAGACCGGCTACCAGTAACGGAGTAATACAGCTGTTCAAGTAAATTGAGTTGTACGTGCTTCCGCAATATTCATAGAAAATGGCTTCAGAAAAGCATACACCCGCTCCACTGATGAAGCCATCAAGACTTGTGTTAACTATGTGACCTTGGAACCCCTGCTGAGCGCTTCTGTGCATGCCTCATTCCAATGTTTCAAGCCGAAAGCGGGGTTTAACGGAGATGAGCCTCCATCTGGTCAATTACCTCATATGATGAAATGTGCGGATACGCTAAGCGAGCGGAAAGTGTCTCCCTAGAATATTTTCATGGGAAATTTTGTGACATTCTAGAACCTTGGCATTTTTGGCAGAACTGGACTTTTAGAATATAACAGTGCCTCAATGCTTTCGTCGTCTTTCCTGATCATTCCTTGTCATTTGCAAAAAGAGGCGTTGAAGTAGAGAGCCCGGATAGTAGGGATGGCTGGTGTCGCTCGCACTGGTGAAAGATGGGCTCGAAAGAGCGAAAACAACAACAAATGTTTTCGGGGAATCAAGTACCTCTTGATGCCTCATTTGTGCCTACCTGAATGTTATGGGTGAGAGGTTCCAGTGGGGGATGTTTTGCCATTTATTTTATTTCGCTTTGTTCTGAAAACTGTGCTTTTCTTTGTGCTTTCAAATTGCTGTTATAGAACTGCTGCAAAAATCAGCATGCAACGAGGCAGAACAAAATAGAAGAACGCTATCCGCAAGAGTATTATGGAAATGGATGATCAGTCAATGATACCATATTATTAGGGTGTTTGGGAAGTGTTCTTCAAGAATTTTAAAAAAATCCATGTTTTTTTCTGGAATTTTCCGGAAGTTTCCATGATAAGTTTCCCTAGAACTAATTTTAAAGTCCACTACTGTATTGCATATGCATAACATATACGAAGACTCCAGGATACNCAGTCGGTCGACCAGAACGAGACTCCTCTTCCACTCAATAGTTCCAATCTTTGAAATGTGTGAATCAGGTGTGCACGGAACCACTTAGAAGAAATCCCAAGGCCAAATGCTTGACATAAGTATTAATGAGTTTCGGCGACGGAGTCGCCCAGATTAGGTCTCGCCAAGAAGTTCATGTTGGATATGGGTAGATAGCAGGAACATTATATGGCTAAATAAGCAAGTAATAGGTATCTGGTTATGTCATTCACGGTACAAGAAGTAATGTCCTTGTATACATAGCAATGCTACAAACATTTCCAGAATATTCCAGAGAAAACTGAAATATTGCAAAATTTTCGGCAAATTCATATAAAAAGAACTTTACAGGGCTGGTCAATATGTTTACTCACGAAAACACGCAATGCCTCAATTTTTCCACATGAAACGAACTCCTTTTTTCTGAAAGGATATGGCTATCTGCCATTGATTTATCAGGCAAACAAATTGTGCGAAGTTTTAAACTAGCAAGTAAGCAGTTGCGTTTTTTTAGAGTTCTTCAAACATCCTCAAAGGAGACTACGTGTTTTTCATGGTCGGAGGTTAATATATACATATTAATTTTTTCTAAATTTTTCGTAAATTTTTCGGATTTCTACTCATTGATTCCTTCCAAAACAAGGGGTAATCAGCTCAAATTATCTTCTCTAGGCCCAAAACAACCCTAAGAAGAAACTTCTTCACGGTAAGGGCTGGTCTTGCATACTTGCAAACCTGCAAGGCTCCTAGCATCTATAGCTCTTTGAGCTCCTTCAAACGAGCATTTGCCAAAAATGTTTTACAAGCATAGCTGCCCCTTTCTCAAAATTTGTTTGTTCTATCGTAATGTTTTGTGTTGCTGGCGTTTGCTTATGTTTTCTTTTTCAACGCTGTCTTATATGGCGTATATGATAAATAAAATATATACATATTCTTGAATTATGTGCAATT